>JAVHLV010000296.1:0-83552 GCA_036785495.1 Colletotrichum neosansevieriae
CCTCCCCCTTCGCCAGCTTGGGAAACCAAACACCAACAAGGCCCGGATCGCAAGTTGCCAAGTGAATGCATGAAAATTTCGTTTATCTCGCCACAGTGGTTCTGGTCAGTGAAACACACACACACACACACACACACATCTCGCGCTCGCGCTGGGCTTCGCTTTGTTTCGAGCCCCGCGAGGCCAAGGACCCGCGTGCGAGCTGGCTGTGCAGCCGAATCGAAGCATCTCACGATACCGAGCGGCCGTTCTTCCCTCACCCCAATTGATTGCATCATCGGTACATACGTATGGAGGTCTCCCCAGCTTCTCGTCACGGCCCGCTGTCTCGTTCTTTTGGAGACGAGTGTTCCGGCTCCACGTGCCGCGTGGGAGCAGTGAGGTCGCACTCGAGCAAAACGTCTGAGCACGGCATGCCTGTCGTGGGCGGCGGAAGATGTGCGCGCTATTAGGTAACGGGAACGAGAATGTTTGGTCTGACGGCCGGGTCCAGCCTTTTTGACGGGATTTCGCCTCAATTCTTGAGAGAGAGGCTCTTTGGACGACATGTCTTGCACCATTTAAAAAGGAAAATCGATGCGTCGGAATTGGGGTCTGAAAGGACCAAAATTGCGACATTGAGGGCTTAGATTCGCACGCATTCCTCATCCGGCTGGCTCTTCGCGTCAGAGATTGCCGAGGGGATGCTCATTCTTTTCCGGCCGCCGGGCGCCGTCGGCTGGATTAGTGTAAGACGAGGGGAACGACGTGAAAGTCCGTCTAGGGAAAGGAAGTCATGGGCCACGTGAGAACACCGCACGTCGATATTGTCCTAGTTGTTCTACTATCGCATAGTTTTATCCCTCTAGGTACCTCTGCGGACGGATGCCATGGCTGGTTTTACTACGCTTGGCAAGCACCTTCTTGAAATTTCATCAACCCCCCTTGCTCCAACTAATGATTCTTTTGATTGAAGCTGGGATAGACAGACGAATTGAATTTGATCCAAAGCGTGCTCATGTGATGCTGTAGCGTCTCACCCCGCGGAGACCCAGATCTCTGAGGGCGATGATCCATGTCGTAATGATCTACGGCGCTGTGCAAACCAGCCCAGCCCAGCCCAGCTGAGAGAAACCCAGCCTTCAGGACCCAAATAGCTTGGAACGCGGGGGAAAATATTGGAGCCAAGAAGGGACGAGTGAGATATTCTCGACTTGTCCACGTGAAGTTTCACGAAACCACATATCGCGATGTAAGAGGGGCACGGAGGCGGGGGGAGGGTGATTATCACTTTTGTGTGACGGCGGGAGGCGGGGTCGGGGATGGGATGAGCGATGTTCTAGAGCATCACAGACCCGGAGCGTCAATCCGCTCGTGTTCGTTTGTTTCTTGGAAGCCCGCAAACAGAGAGACAGAAAACCGTCTGTGGTAGATTTAGGTTAGGCGAATGACGGCCAAGCCGTCGCCGTCTAGACGCTCGAGATGCAACATCTTGTTGTCTGTCGTCGTGTAAGTCACGTCGTTCACGTCTGTGTTCCAGGACGAGGCGATCTGAGAGCGGGTGGGAGAGGGGCGGGCGAAAGAACCTGGGCTGGATGATTCTGTGAACTTGGCAGAGTCGGTGCTGAGCCGTTGGTGAAGATTAGACTTGCCGCGCCCGTTGGCGTGTTTGACTCGGTCTTGGGTGACGAGCAAGTCAGTTCATTGAAGATTTTATTTCTTTGCTTGTTCACTTCTAGTTTGTCCGCGTCAAGTTCGGACTGGTCATTGTGGGTGTTTCAAACATGCCGTGCGACTCAAACCATGAGATGGTTTTCTTGCGAATGCATGTGCTTTTTTTGCTGTGCTCAAAGTCGGTGGACTACTAACGGTTTTCTAGATCGGCTTGGCCGTATCATCAGCCGCGGTAGACGCCGATGTGAGGCGAGTAATACACGAACAGGGTTGATTCGAGAAGGCAATTGCTTCATGGCGATGGGAAAGGCAGAGCTAGAGAGAGATAGAGAGAGAGAGTCAGGAAAGGAAGCGGAAATTCGGAGTGACGAAGTTGAGGCCGAAGCCGAAGCCGAAAGAACCCTTTCGGCGCTCGAAGAATTAGCCGGCTGAGACCGTGGCCCGGCGCGTGTATGACTCCCCTCGATTGCGAGATCGGCGTTATGCCTTGCGCGGGGGTGGTGGCTCGGGATGCATTCCGGTACACCGAAGGGGGTGGCCAGAAATCACCGTCGGCGTCAGTGTCCGTCTCGGTCTAGTTATTAGTCACCACCGGAGAAACATCGTCCAAGACCGTACCGGCGGTGACCAGAAGGACCGCCGCCCCTGGGTCAGGCAAGGGGGCCCCCCGAAACATGTCATCCTCGCCGGAGGAAGAAGTGAAGTCCGGGGGTAGGCGTACCGCGGTAGAGATTCTCTCGACTTCGATTCTTGACATCATGTCCGTCCGCGTTTCGTACGATGCCGTAACGGCACTGTTTGAATTCATTCTTCTTTTCTTTCCCATAATTTGGAGAAACAACGGAAAACCGTCAACCCCTCCCCCCCAAAAAAAGTACCCGTACCCGTCACAAAAACCCAATTGTACTCTAGCAGGGCTGCAGGAACTGTGGTTCGTTGCCCAGATTCAGTATAGCGTCGAAATCGGGGTTTGAACATTGACGGCCTGGATCGCGATGGAACTGTTGGATCTGATTTCCCAGGCCCTTCCAAGTTCCTTCGACTTTGATGACTTGACGGATCACCGTGGGGCTCACCTTATCCAATGATGAATCCAAAGGGGCCCCAGCGGTTTCTCCAGTTCTGCAGCGTTGGCAGTGACATGTGTGGAATCGAGTGGACGTCCGCCAAGAGAGGGCAGAGTAACCCACGGGGAAGATTGAAGATTGAAGATTTTGAACTGTTGGCCCTGTTCCTGGGTGGCTCTTTTGGGACGGAAGCGGGTGACTCCAATGGACTCCAACGAAGCTCCACTTACAGAAGCCTCACGAGCAGATGGTGCTGGGAAAATTCCATCGAAAATGGATGGGCAGGTGACTCGGCTCATACGTAAGAGAAATGGTATAATTGGCCGGATGACCTTGGAAGTGGACTCGGGCCCGCGATCCCGTCACCACCTTGTTTCCCGCTTCCCGCTTCGCTCTGCAGGTCGGCTACCATTACCCCTGTCTCACTCGTCCACGTTCCCTTGCGGCTGGCTGGGTGTTCCGATGGATCATGGATGGCGTCGAATCCAGGTTCTTTTGGCAGAGCACGGTTTTCTTTTTTTTTTCCCCTTGCGCAGGGGACTCGTTCGCAGGCAAATATGTGAAAATTTCGAAAGAAAAAAAAAAGGGCTCCATCGTGAGATGAGGCTATGGCTTGGCTAAACCAATCTCTACGGGCCAGGCCCGCACCGGGATTTTGTGCGTGGTTTGGGCGAGACCGACGGTGCGCTCCGTGTCAGAACATGCCCAACTAGGGAAATGTTCTCGATCGTTCGTTCTTGGCTATGGGCACAAACGAACGAACGAACGAGGCAGAGAGATGCGGTGGCATGATGGGATCTGAGATCAGAACACACACGAGATTTGCGCACTGTTGGTTACCCAACGGGTTTGTCGCGAGGATGTGATGAGAATAGAGGCAGGCGTGCATCCCTCATCTCATCATGCTGAAGAAACGGCATTCTCTGGCTGAAGCCATTTCCGCAAGCGCATTGCTGACACGGCCTTACGAACGGACGAGATGCATGAAGAGCACAAATCGCGGAAGGACGAACTGCTCACCCGAGGGTTTTTTTAATTGTTGTTCTCGTTTAACGGTCGGGGGGGGGGAAGAGTGTCACGATATCGATGTCACCAGCGGAGCCATGCGGACTTGAGCTCCTCCTCCTCCTCCTCCTCCTCCTCCTCCTCGTCGCTCTCCTCATTTTCCCCAGTTCTTGCTTTTTGGGCTTCCCCGTTTAAAAACTAACCGTCCGGAGCATTTAGGCCTCATTCCCTCTTGGCTCGTCAGGTCTGCCTGCTTCTGCCGACACGTGCATTGGGATGGCCTCACCAAGAAGTCACGATGGCACCGTTCATCGTGGAGGTGCTCCGTAGCCTCCACAATTTGGGCTTCCTCGGCAGGGCAGCGAAAATCGTACCATCTGGCATTGTGACAGCGCCGCATCAGGAAGAAGTGCACCAGAACAGGTTGCCTGCGACACAGCATTGTGGGAAAGGCTCTGCCGTCGTTTCTCCCATCTGATCTGCTTTGCATCGCATCGTTCCCCCAAGGGCGTTGCCGGCGTTTACCAAACGGGAGGCCGCGTGCGCTCAGCTAAGCTTGTAAGCCGCCGCCGCCATTGCAGGCATGCTGGCATCACACCCCCTTTTTTAACCGCCGTCCAGCTTGCTACCAGACCGCCTAAAGGCACTAGAAGGGAGGTAGGTACAGTACTACAGATGGCATGACAGCAGAGATCTCAACCTGGATGGGCGGGCCTTCCCTGCTGTTACCTCCCGGGGACTGTTGCGACGGCAGCACCAAACATGATGTGATGCCCATGATCCATCTAACGTATGCCGCTGCTGCATCCATCCGGCCATTGTCTGAAAGTTCCCGAGTCTACGTAGCGTCGTGTCGTGGTCTCGTCCGGTCACTTCTCTCGTCTCCGGTCACGTTTCCTCCTGTTGCTGTTGCTTTAATTATCCCTAACTTGTAAGTTGTAACCGCGTGGGCACCTTGTGTGTGTGTTCCCGCCGGTTCCCCTCCGTTCTCATTACGACGCCGTGCCCCTGGCGTTGCGGAATTGTGGGCGACCGGGCACTAGTTTTAGGGTCGCAAATCGCCATCGAGGCTACAACTAAACCACAGAGTTGAAAGCTGGCTGTTCCCTGTGGCGGTCAGGTACTTTGCAGAGAGGGAGAGAGAGGGAGGGAGCAGAAGTATAGAAGTATAGTACTTTCTTTCTTTCTTTCTGTTAGTCAGTCTGAGGGCCTCGGAACACGTACCGAGGGTATGTGGGACTTACAGTACCTGACCGCCGCTGCTGGATACAGCACCGCTAAAGAATGGGATGCGTGGCATCTGACGGGAGCATCTTCCGGTTCTAACATTGTGAACCGAGATCCGTACTTCATACACTAATGTACTGCGTACTCTAGGGGATTGGGGATTCTGAGGGAACGCCGTAGTCAGTGGTAGCAGGATCTAGTCTTGGTAGCTTAGCTTCGTGTAAGTGCTAAGGTAAGATGGTACCTAGTGGATGACTCCGGCCCACGGTACGTATGTACAAGTACACAAGAACAGAGACGTGGGCCCCTTATTACCATTGTCGGTGTCATGGCTCATGGCTCATGGCTCAGGAGAGAAAATGGTATGGTAAACCAAGCAAGGTCAGAAGGGCACTCGACCCATGAGCAGGCTATGCCATGTTTTGCCATGCCTTGCCGAGTGGACTCAGTCCTTGCTAAGTCTAGCAAGTGTCTGCATTTGGTGGGTGCTGTTGGCTGGGCGGGATACTGAAGTAGTCATGTTGGCCCGCTTCGAACCTCGAAGGAGTAAGGTACAGTACTTTTCTGGGCTCACACCTGGGACGAGACGAGGTACCTTAGTCACTACACTGTAGTGTACATACCTATGCTTGCTGGCCCCTCAGTGGAGTAAGGCTAGACTCTTTTTTTCACCCAAATTTTCTCTCTCTCTCTCTCTGGTGTCGTCTTCCATGTCCATCATGTCGTCTTCTCTTTGGTACCAGCCCGGCAGATTGACCAGCTTTACAGCGGCTTCAGTGAACTGATGCGCGCTGGACTGGGCTGTGTCATACGCTGGAGCGGAGCTGGTTTCGCCAGGTACCCTTCCTTTCCATGACACATAATTACTCGATGAAAAGCTTGACCATCACGAGCTGGCGATACATAATAACGCGACGTCCTGCGCTGATAAAGTGAGGGCTATTACAAGAGCTGAGCTGTGACCACTTTTGTTTACGATTTATCTGCTGTCTGTTTACTTTCTGCTACTTGACGATACCCTCATCTCATTACGGTCAACTGTCTGTCTATACACGGCACACCACGCACTAATACGACAAAGAAGAAGCTCGCAACTTCTCCACCTCCACTCCCTCCCGCTGCTGCTGCATCTCATCTGAAGCCGCCGTTAAGCGCTGCTGCAGCTGCACCCACACACAGGAGAACCCCAGTCGCAATCGACTTATACGGGACCAAGAAGAACTTTTTCCACACTGTTTCCGAGAGCGAGACAGAGAGAGAACGCATTTTTTTCACCAGGGATCTTCAATCCCTCTTCGAACTCGACCGACTCGACTCAGACCACCACTTCGCTTTCGAACGTTTCAATTCGTTTTGTCTCTTCTCTTGGTATAGAGTCCTTGCGAACGAGAAGCAGAAAACGACGACGACGAAACGGCGCGAACAACGACATCATCTGCCTGCCACATCATACACACACCACGCACCACACGCGCCCAAGCGAACCAAACGCAAAATCTCCCATCCCACACACCACCCCGCATCTTTCCAACATCGCTTTGGCCCTCTAGCTTTTCCTGCGCGAACAGCAGATCTTGCCCATCTGCTCCCCTCCACCACCACCACCGCTACCTAGCCCCAAACAAGCTTCCCTCTTGGCTGGAAGCCAAACATTAAAAACCGATCGAAACGGGAAGAGGAAAGGAGTCCACAGACCTTGCGTCTTTGCTACCGCACACACTTGCAAGGGTTCGAGAAATAGCAAAGAACCACGACAAAGCGAAAGCTCCCCCCCCTCCCCTTCTCCCAAAACCTACCTTACCGTACCCATTACTTGGACATAAAAAACTACAAAGGGACTGCCCCCCTCCACTCGGTCATCCATCAGTCAAGGACATACTGGACAGAATACAAACATCAGCAGACCCTCGACCTCGCGTCCCTCCGTATTCTGCAGTATACAATATACAAGCTCAGGTCATCACACTCCGCTTTGCAACCGGCCACTTACTTCACTTACACACCCACCGTGGGCTCGCCTTACCTTAACCACGAACCGCGAGGTGCCTGACCTCCCCTGCTCACTGCGCCTAGACGCCCACATCTACCTAGCCCGTCCTTCGGGATCCGGCGAAGCATCATCCCTTTCTGTCTCTTTCTGGAAGCACATATCCGGAGACAGGGCCCTGCGCCCAACATCACACCACATCATCCACCACTTCAGCACCCCCCCTGTCTTAAGAGACGTGACTCCAACCCCATCTTAGGCCCGGCCAAGCATTAAAAGAAGCGCTCTGGAAGACGCATCCGAAGCCTGATTCAGCATACCAAGTTCGATAATCCGGGGAAAGGAAAACGCCACCCCCTTTTTCAACAACCATTACAATGCCCCACCGAGTCGCCAACTTCTTGCGGAACTCTACTGAGAACTTCAGTGTTTCCGCAATCGCAAACCTCAAGACCATCCGCCACCAGTCGACACATCACCACCACAGCCACAGCCACAAGGACAACGCAAACGTCCAAGACCAGGGCTTACTGCGCAGGCTGCCTCTCGACCGCCACTCCTCGTACTCATCCGATGACGGGGAGCACATCCCCTACAACAAGATGTTCGCCGCGGAGCCCACAGTAGACCAGCTCAAGGAGAAGAAGCACCACCACCACCGCCTCTCGCTGCCTTTCGGTCGTTCCGGCAAGGACGCCCACGAGAACCCCCATGCAAAGCTGGACTGGAAGATTGAGAGCCCGCCCATTGTTTTCTTTGGCGATGCCGAGTCCTCCACCGGCGCCCTCGTCTCCGGACAGATGTTCCTTGACGTCAAGGACGAGCAGCTCGAGGTCGAGGCCTTCGAGGCCAAGCTCAACATTCACGTTCACCAGAAGCGCCCCTTCACCAACCACTGCAACGAGTGCCAGAACCAGTACACCGAGCTCAAGCGCTGGGTCTTCCTCGCCCACCCGACGACACTGAAGAGGGGCCTCCACCCGTTCCCCTTCTCCATTCTCCTCGAGGGCCACCTGCCCGCCTCCATGGACACGCCCATCACCTCCATCACCTACGAATTCAAGGCCGAGGCCGTCCTCGTCAAGGGCACACCCGGCTCCCAGGCGCTCATCAAGTTCGAGCACAACCTCGACGTCAAGCGTTCCCTCAACCAGCCCGAGTTCCCCCACCACTCGGTCCGCGTTTTCCCTCCCACCAACATCAAGGCCAGCGCCCACTACAACCAGGTCATCCACCCGGCCGGCACCCAGAACGTCTCGTTCCGCCTCGACGGCCTCACCACGGCCAACCCGTCCAACAAGACGGTCGAGTTCTGGAAGCTCAAAAAGGTCACCTGGAAGCTCGAGGAGACGATCAAGACCGTCGCCCCCTCGTGCGAGAAGCACGCCCCCGCGGGCGCGCAGGCCAACCAGAAGGGCGTCCCCCGCACCGAGACCCGCGTCCTCGGCGAGAAGTACATGCACGACGGCTGGAAGTCGGACTACACCAGCACCGACGGCCACGTCGAGTTCGAGTTCGACTACGGCGTCGTCCTCGCCGGCAAGCACAGCCACGGCCCGCGCTACGCCTGCGACACAAAGTCCCACGACGGCACCGAGGTCAGCCACGCCCTCATGATCGAGATGGTCGTCTCCAAGGAGTGGGCGCCCATCGGCAAGCCCCACCTCGCCACCCAGACCGGCACCGGCCGCATCCTGCGCATGCACTACCATGTCATTCTCACCGAGTGCCCCGGGCTCGGCGTCAGCTGGGACAACGAGGCGCCCCCGGTCTACCAGGACGTGCCCCCGTCCCCGCCCGCGTACCCCGAGCAGACCAGCCCCAGCCCCATCGAGTACACGAGCCTCGAGTCCCTCGACGGGCAAGTACACAGCACCGAGGGATCCGTTACCTCATGATACGAAAGCGACTATGAACACTAGAGGAGGAACGTAATGTGAAAGTTGATATACTTTTGTGAGAGAGAAGTTTATATAAAGAGGAGGGTCGAGTCAACTTGGAGACGAATCGGGAAACATGGGGAAAAAGGAAAAGTTACTTGAAATTTGTTTTGGAAACTTGGGATTTGACGCGCATTATACCCGCCGGGGCCATATGCACCGGGCGCCTTTTTGCTCTTTTTTTTTCTTTTCTTTCTCTATATTCTCTACTACATTGATTGGTTTTACTATGGATGGGCTGAAGACTAATTTTTCTATCTCAAACTTTTATGACATGCCGTACATTGGGGTCCCCCCCCCCCCCCGGTATTGAAGAGAAAGCGTGGCATTCATGTGACAGGACTTTGGGAAGACTTGATTGCATTGCGAGGCGTTTTATGGAAACAACTTCCGGAAAGAGCTGACGGATGGATGATCCCCGTCGAATTGGCTTCTCAGTAGCTAGCTCATGACGGAAGGTTCAAGAGACAGAGACAGAGAGAGACGGAGAGGAACGAAAAACACTGAACGAAGTAACTTGATAATTACATCACTCAATTCAACCATTCAACCTTAGTTTGCTTTTTACATTACTGGCTTCTAGTGCCTTTTGCCACCCACCAACATTACTGGCTTCTTACATTACAACGCCACGTACTGCAGTAAACTGGATACTCAAGTCTAAACTATCACGGTTACAAAGACTTCCAAAAACATATTGCGCAAGTTTCTCACTCTCAGTTGTTTTACTTCACCGCAGAGTTAATGCGTCAAGCCGTGGCCGGCAGCAGAGTCATAAGTTGGTGGAGTCTTTTGTAAGCGTGAGAGTTTCCCCACCACCAACCAAAAAAACGTGTGCGATTCATTGGCAATGAGACAACAACATAACACACACACAAAGTTGGCGTGGGATGCGCATGTGAAAATTTGCGGCTCATCCCACGTTGTTTTTGTTTCGCTGGCGGGAACGGGGGGGGGGGGTTCTTTTGCAGCTTTGCAGTCTTGCAGCCATTCCGGCGGTCGTTTGGGGGGGGTTCCAGTTTGATGCAGTTAATCTTAGGAAATCATTACACAACGGAAACCACATAGGGTTCTAGAACGCCCTGAACTAGCGGCGGGTAAGCCTTGAGTTTGTGTGGTCTTGGGCCGATCTCATCATCATCTCACAGTTTCCCGGGCCGCTGAGAAAGTCAGTCAATTGGGTGTAGAGGCGACAGGGGACAAGGAGGCACCTTCCTTGCGGTTTGAGCCTCACAGAGTTTTGGAGGGTTTTGGGAACTTGGACGAGTGGATGAACGGGAGGTCGCAGCTTGATGGCACTATTAGCTTTATTGCATCGCATCGCATAGTCATAGCAGAGTCTAGGCTTACGCAACAGGACGTTTGGTTGTGTAAGGTACCGTAAGTAGAAGGCCAAGAGAGGCAGTTGGATCCGCGATTATACTATTTGGCGCCGTTGTTGGGTTGAGTAAGGGTGTGTGCGTGTGCAAATCCATGGCTCGCTCCCTTTTCACGATAGTGCGGTGTAGGACGCCGCGCTGTAACCGGCGCACCGGGCCGGTGTGCTCACGAAGCAGGCATCGGGAGGCGTTCCGGTGGTTCTGGGGGCGTGCTTTATTTTCCGGAGGCGGACCCAGAGCCAGCCAGCCAGCCAGCGGGAAGGGGGGGTCGGAAGGTATCGTGACTCCGTGAGTCACGTCAGGCCGAAGTCATGCCAGAAAGCCGTGTCACTGGTCCAGGCGGTTCGCCATCGAACCAAATCGGGACCGGCCGTGGTCGAATCCCTGCGAGCTTTTGTGCGAATGGCTCGGGATCGGAGGGGGCCGCCGGGTGTGAAGAAAGGTATCGTAGGAGGAGGGCGGGAGGGGGGGGGGCGAGGCCGCTAGGGGGACGAAGTTACGAACGGTTCAAGCGGCCAGCCGCCCAACGACGAAACCTGGCGCCGGCGCCGGCGCCGAAGGCAGAGGAGTTTTTGTTACGTTAGAAGTTGCTCCGGGAGGCGTGCCGGGGATACTTTCCGAAATGTCAAGGCGCGCTGGCTGGGACATTTAGTCAGTTACTATGTAAGCCCATCGGCATCCATATCGTAGGTGGAGCTCTCCGTGGAAGTATACTACTTTTGCTAAAGGCACCCGACACTTGCGGAAGTTGGAAACCTTGAGTTTCTTAGGTGAGAGAATCTTTTTTTTTTTTAAAGCGTTTAAGACGGAGCGGAGACTTCGCATGGACCTGCTTCCGTTTTCCTTGGATGTTGTCCACAGACCAAAAAAAAAAAGAATTCGTGCCTGGAAGTTTTCTGAAGAGTTTTTCTTCCTAACAACACGCGGGTCCTGCGTCGTTTCCTTCGATCGCCGCCATCTCCGTCGATTCCCACAACCTGGCTCAATACTGTTCCGTATTGGATCGGTTCATCCTTTCCGATGGATCTCCGCTGGATGGATCACTGTTCTCCAGTTCCAAGGTATTTTTTATTTATTTCCGCACACCAGACAAAGGGCCCCGCTGCACACAGCCGAAGATGCAAGCACTCAAGGGCAAAATTTTGCGGCAAACATGATCCCCGTCACGAATCGTTGCGTCAGGAGGGGCTCCAAAAGAACCCACCATGCTCACTCTGTGGCACACAGAGTTCAGAAAATTTCCCTAGAGGCAAACAGCCGACATATGCCGGCGCAAACAGGCCGAGGAGGCGAATGCATTCATGAGCACCGGAGGCAACGGCATCCACCACAACACATGGGTCACCATCGGGTCGTCGCAGGTCATCTACGATCATGGCCGGCTGGCGCAATGGTAGCGCGTCAGACTTCTAATCAGCTTCTTACGAGAGTTGGTCAGTTGCTATCTGAAGGCTGCGGGTTCGAGCCCCGCGTTGGTCATTTCTTTTGTTTTTTTAGGATGTTTATGAAGTAATGTGTCTCTACATAAGGTTTGGATGTCTCCTTATGGCTGAGGGGGGGAATACTAGGAACTAGGCAGTATTATTTTAATCAAAGCAAGATAGTGGTCCTGAATAAAACTGCGTCGGGAGCCATGGGCGGGGGTTATTGCGGCCTTCTCTTGTATGAAAACAAGATGTCCGATTCCCCTAAAGGCATCTTCTTCCCGCACTCTGGCTACCAAAAATGCAAATCGATTAGCATACTCCTCACATACTCTTCACATATTCTAATGCCATCCTCGCGGTTAAGAAAAGAAATAGGATTATGCCGCTTCTCATGAGCTTAGTTTCGTCAACTACATCCCGCCAGTAATGGTCAGCCTTGATGGAATTAGTATTTAACTGTCGGCTTGATAAACAAGGGCCCGGAACTATCTTCGCTTTCTCGAAAATACCAAGGTGACGCGAGCGGCGCCGTCAACTTAAGGAATCCGTCCATGGCGTTAGGCGTGGGATGATCACCTTTCCTAGTGACGCCCGCATCGTTGATCTCGACAGGATATTCTAAAGTCCCGAATCTGTGATAGGACTTTCCGTCGAGAGACGCCCACGACCAAGATGGCGCCCATGAGGCCGGCATTTGGTGTAAGCAAATACCAGTGTCCTCCATTCTTCGTCAACATCGTGAGATAATCCGCCTTCATCCAGGTCAGACGAACGGTCATTCCAACTCGTCAGGTTGTTCGAAGAGTTCGCAGCCCTTTTGGCGTTCCTGGAACCGTATGCCATCTGAAAACCCTTTGCATGCTACGTACCTCGCCACATTCACACATCATCTGGTTTAGGAACCGCTCTTGCAATAATCGGCCTCTTCCGTGCAACGTGCCTGTAACCAGCTGGTTCAAGTGATCCTCGTCAAAGATGTAATGTGGCTTCGAAGGGCCTTGGGGCGCCGATGCCGGGTTGGCTCGTCTTGGAGTCGCGTACGCCGGGGAAGGCCGCAGCCAGGGTCGCCTGAGATACTTGCGTCGACGGAATTTGTGTATACGTGTCTCATCATAGATGCTTATGATCCCCAGTGCTCGATAGATGCTGGCGCCATGCACAAATAATCTGTCCAAATGTACCGGATCTGAAACCCGCGAGCCACCGCTACCAGCTCTCGGAAGGGTAAGAGTGAGCCCTCGATCAGACTGCACTTGAGAATAACCTCATATTGGAGGTAGACAGAGTCAGCTTAAAATCAGGGCGCCAACGATAACTTGAGCTCATGCAAGGTGGAGGAGGCTTGTCCGTAATGTCTTCGGCGCAGATCTTCAGTCTCCACCGGGCTTAGCCTTACGGGTCGATGTCATCCACGCGCGTGGGAAGCCATGGAGAATCTGACGAGGGCAGACCGCGCAGGCACCGCGGGATTCACACATTCACGAAACCAGCTACGAGCGGCTATGAGTGTCGTTTTTGAACACGTGCTACTTCCGAGCAGGGGAACCGCTCTGGACGTAGCGAGTCGTCTATGAACAGGATCAGGATCTAGATTCAACTATGTTTGGCCACAACAAAGGCGGCCAACGTTTCACGACCACCAAAAGTTGCAGGTGATCGATTCACTTCTGAGAGAACATAACACAAACGTAGGCGATTCGTCCGCCCGGAGGTGAGTGATGACGAACCTGCTTCAATGGTAGCCAGATGATATCGTTGTGGCGTCGACCCAGGGCCGCTTAAGATGACCCGATAAGATACGCCTTGCCAATGGGTATCGGAGCAAATGACGTCAGTCCAAAAGCCAAGTCAGTGCTATTTGCACGCCGTGGCAGATATTTTGAAGTAGATTACTTGTTTGATGAATGTTCTGTACGGTTGTGAGAACTTTGGTTGCTGCGTACACTCTCGTAAAAGACCTGCACAATGAACACCAAGCAGACCCGGAAGTGCCACATGACGTTTAGGAACCGTCTGACAGATTGCGTCTCCTCTGTTACGCTCCTTGTGGCGGATAATGGTTTATTCGGCGAATCATTCTATCTTCAGGGTTTAGAAAATTCCACGCGGGAAGAATGTGCCACAGTCCGGGAATTAAATCCCGGCCAAAGGCGAGATCCGCAGCCAATCCAGCAGGCTTTAGCTCGTACGTGGATCTCATAAGCTAGGAGAAGAAACAAAAGTCAGGCGCGCTCGAAACCGGCTATGTGCTGTCGCTTCGCGTACTCCGAACAAAGTATACTCTTGCGTTCCGGGTGCCGGCGATGCGCCGGCGAATGCACGGCCCCACCGGGGATTTGAAATCAAGCTCGCGAATGCTGCCGGCTCCGGAAGTGGGGGCACGGAAGGCATGGCTTAGAAATCCAGCGCTGAATGACTAATGATTCTCTCACTGGCTCAAAGTGATGCAATCACCGGAAGGTGGTGTGTCACTTGGCCCGCTCTCCAATCTGTCTTTAAAAAGGCCCCCTCATCTTCACTCCCCGCACGAAAACATTACGGCGATTAATCAAGCTGGAGAGGTTCATCATCGGCCTTGCAATTGACGTATTTCCATCTCAAGCGTACTATGAGCGCGATCCTCCGACCAGCACCGTTGACATCGAGCCTGAAAGCAACACTTACACGCACCGTTCCCCGCACAATCCACCGGCGGCCCCTCGCAACCATGACGACCGGCGTCTTCCGATATCTAGATCCGGCAACCCTTGCCGGCGACCACAGCAAGCCCTGGGCCAAGGTAGACGCAGATGTGACGTCTTTCAGCCGGACCGAGCGCCGGCGTTCAGTCGCGAACATTCGCGACGCTGGTATCGAATTCGGCACCGACGTCTCCGGATTTGCGGTGTACAACTCGCCTGCAAAGGAAAAGGAGTTCACCGACGACGCGGCCGTCCGCGATGGCTACTACGGAGAAGTTGAGGCGCTGCTGAGGGAGAAGCTTCCCGGGGTGAAGAAGGTCGTGATATTCGACCACACCATTCGCCGCAGAGAAAAGTCGAGCCCGAGACAGCCCGTTCAGCAAGTACACGTCGACCAGACGCCCCGCGCGGCCGAGGCGCGCGTGCGGAGACACGTTCCCGGCGACGAGGTCGAAGAGTTGTTGAAGGGGCGCTATCAGATCATCAACGTCTGGAGGCCGATCGGGCACCCCGCGACGGATTTCCCGTTGGCCGTCATCGATTGGCGGACGACGGTCCCGGACGACTTGGTCGCCGTGGACCTATTGTATCCGAAGAGGACGGGCCAGGGCGACGACGACGACGACGACCGGGGCAAGGAAGTGCTTCCAGACGCTAACTCGGCGCAGTCGATCGATGGGTATGAGGTCAGGGGTAAGTCTGAATCCAACGCCATCGTACGAGCGAAGGCTTGCTGACGTGGCACAGGTGAAACCTATTCTATCGCGCCTAACGATAAGCATAAGCTGTACTACATGAAGGACATGACGCCTGACGAAGCCATGTTTATCAAGTGCTTTGACTCACGGAGTCAGAATTTGCCTGGTGGCAAAAATGGGCTTGCAGGGCTGACGCCTCATACAGCGTTTGTTGACCCTGCTACGCCTGCAGATGCCAAGGGTCGCCAGAGTATTGAGGTCAGATGTCTGGTATTCTACGAGTAAAAATTCATGATAATTCATTAGAGAAGCCTGAAGGTGTCAGCATTGCGGCTAGAACTAGCACTGGCAACTTTTCTTTGGAGCATAAGGCGCGAATTGATGAAAGTCTTGCGTCGCGTGGGATTTCCTTAAGCATGGTGCAGCTCATAAAAACATGAAGCTATCCACAGCAGCGAGAAAGCGGTTCAGTAGGTCAGCGAACGTAGTTAATAGTATTCTAAATCACCATAGGGTATCTAAATATGCTTATCACATAAATACAACGAGCGACGTGATTGCAACGACAGCAGTCTTGCAACATCCAAAACTTGGCTTCAACGAGTGTAACATGGGGCGTGATCCCATTTTAAGACTGGTAAACAGCAACATAGGCCGTCTCCATCATGCTGCCGTACCCATCCAACGTTGACCCGTCAGGGTTGCCGGGCTATACCAGTCAGTAAAATACCACGGAAAGAACAATCACCATTGAAGACTCACCCAATTGCCTCCAACGGCAACATTCAAGATGAAAAAGAGCGGCGCGCGAGCGAGCGTGTTCCAAATCCCCTCGTTACCGATACGAGAACCCGTAATCTGGTGGAACTGCTGCCCATCACGGAACCAAGTGATGGTCTCTGTCTGCCAGTTGTTGGATCGACGATCCCACTGAACGCGCCAGGTATGCCATCCCTGGTCAGGGATACCCGTCGCTCCCCCGATGCCGTTGGGCTCGTTGCAAGCACCTCCGGGGTTGGTGTCGCAGTGTACGGTGCCGTAGCCGGTGAGTTGTCCGTTGACGGTCTCGAGGATGTCCAACTCGCCGCAACGGGGCCAGCCGACGCCGTTCCGGATCGCGTCGCCGAGGGTCCAGAAGGCGGGCCACATGCCCTTCTTGTTGGCGACGGCGTTGCCGCCGAAGCGGATGTAGCCCTCGGCGACGGTGAGACGGCCCGCGGCGGGCGTGAAGGTGTATTTGGACTCGACGCGGGCCGACGTCCAACCGCCGGAGGAGGTCTTCCAGGGGACGATCTGAAGGGTGCTTCCGCCAGAAAGCTGAAGGTTGGAACGGGAAGTGGTGTAGTCCTGCAGCTCGTTGTTGACGCGCAGGTTGGTGATGATGTTCCAGTTCCCCTCGTTCACACCGCCGCCGGCCGCACCCGCGAAGTTGTCTTGCCAGATGCGGGTGAGGCCGGAGTAAGATGGGGCATCCCAGGCAGAGACGAGACTGGCTGGTAGCCATATGGTCGAAAGGAGGGATTTGATCTGCATGGTGATGCTGAGTTCTTGAAAGGAATGTGTGTGCTCGTAACCCGATCGCTAGAAGGAGTGGATGAGGAGGTTCCGAAAGATATCAACCAAAAGGAAAGACCGTAGAATGTACGACTTATAACAGAATGAAAAGAGCGAGATTCGAGATTATCGTCCAAGGAAAGGCATGTCTTGAAACCAAGATCACGATGGTGAGGGGAGTCGCGGGGTCGCACGAGGGTGGGTTAGGGAGACCATGAGAACAGCATGGAAGAGTTCATCATGGGACTTACCCGTTATATACCATGCTCGATGCTGAGGGATAGCATGTGCAAAGAGAAGACAATGGCAGGCCCGCTGATGGCTGCTTGGGCCTTGACAACGGAACACTTCATAGGACCAGCTTGCAGGACCAAGTCCAGACCGCGTCTGCAAGATGCCTAAAAGCTCGATCAGAGGGGAAAGACACTCGACTTTCCTTTTCGAGGTGACAAGACCCTCGAGTCCAATAACTACGTCCAATTGTAAGCAGCTGTTATGATGTGAACGGAGGGCGGATGGTAGCCTGACTGATATGTCCCGATCCTTGGATACCAGGTTCTGGGGTTGCACAACGGAAAATATGGCATACAGGACATCAGATGGCAGGTCGCTCGCTACTCAAAGAGCCCACGGGAATAGTGCAGCACGCGGCCGGAGCAGCGGCGTGCTGCTTGAGACAGGTTCTCGTGGATACCAACCGACGGCCGACTCCCGAATAGGTCGTCGAGTCCCTTGTCCGCAAAACGGACCCGAGGTGCATAGTACGAATGGACGAGGCGGTGATTATTCCCAAAAGAGCAAATCGATCTATGAAGGGACAAAACATGGAGTCATCGAAGAATATGTACAAAGGGGCCGAAAGAAATGAAGACAATCATGAATAACCAATGGGAGCCCATAAAAACATGGACCTGGACCTGGACCTGGACCTTTACCAAGGAGATTTCCCCGTCGGGAGACGAGTCGGCAGAGGCGTCGTCTCATTTTGAGATCTGCCAATGAGTATCACAGGATGACTGCCATTACCAGAGATCCCTGAAATTCGGGTCAAGTGTGGATGATATCGCTCGGTACCAGCGGCGCGGCCCAGCACGTCCTTGGTCGATCTGGTTGGTGGGATGAGAAACGATTTACCCTTGGCCTACCACGCGAGAAGTGGCATTTGGCTCAAGGACCCCCCCCCTTGGGACTCGAAAAGGCACCGGAAAAGGCTATTCAGCCTTTATCTGTCTCCACCAAGCTCGCCAAGAAGGATCTTGTTTTCGTCATGTCCAGTCATATTTGCCATGGTGAGGTGGTGACCAAGCCTACGGAGAGACAATCAGGCGAGAGACATTGGCTGACCTCGACACGCTTTTATACAACGGGCCAGTCAACGTAGAGAATGGTACCTGAACGCCACCCACGCTAACGGCAGTTGTGTAATTAGTGCCAGCAGCTGCAAGATCTAGATTCTAGACACCGGCACTGGGTCGTTTTTGTGGCTTTTGCTAGTTTCCCCCCACCCCCTTCCTCCTTATCGTGCATGCAGTCAGTCTTGGGGTTTGGGATGAATCATGAGAAAACCTGCAAGTCAGTGTGCAGTGTGCAGTGACGCCGAAGGAACGGACGAGGTGCAAGACGTGGCCAGCTGCATCTTCGACAGGTGTCTCTCTGGGCTTCGCAAGGGGGTGGGAGGCTGGCCTACTAGTCGTCTTGACCCAACGGGCAGCTGATGTTGGTTCTGGCCAAGCAAGCGAGTTTCACGCAAGTAATCCCAAGAGCCGTCTCTGGCCGACTATTTGTCCACGTCCGCGAAACGCCTTGGGCCATGTGAAAGACTCGATGGCACCTTGCCAACAGCGGGATTAGGGCGGGTGAGCAGCGGCTAGAGCCATGGCGAGCAGCTCCCTCGGTTGGTGCAGAGTCGGGTTTTGATTGGTTGGTAGTTTGAGTGCAAGGGGAGTCGTGATCCGGAAGGGGGACCTTTTTGTTTTTATTTGGTGGTGTGCAGCTTGCTGGGACGGTCGCATGCAAGCAAGCCCTTTGAGTCGAAATTTCACAGCGGAGGAAAAGATCCAGAGCGTCTTTTCATGCGCTCCTCCTCTTCCTCCGTCCTAGAGGTCTCCTGTGTTACGGTGCTGTCACCAGCTCCGGGTCACTGGGCCGGCAACTGGTGGCCCCCCCTCATTGGGCTCCTCCGATCGGTGTCCCGGCGCTACCCCACATTCCTTCCTGTCTCCGCGCGGTCTTGGTTTCGGGGCTGTCGGTATCACTTCGGGGTGATCGTCGCGGAGGACGGGGTCAGGCGACACAGTCACGAATCTCACTTCCATCCTCGGCAGATACGACTGTTGCGCCGACATGACTATGCCTGTCAGTATTTCTATACGCTTTGATAACTGAAATGCTATCATATGCTTGTAAGCAGTCGTTTCTGATGATAATCCCCTTTGGCCTATTAGTTTGTTTAAGCGAGCGACACGACGTGTCTGATTCAGCCTCCTACGTCCCTCAAAGCCAGGTTTGGATTTCTCCATAATGAACTGGAACTAAGGATTTCTCGTCGCGCATTGGACAAAATCACCAATCGATGGGTAGTTATTCGGCGATCAATACCATCATATCAGCTATCTAGGCCTGGGTGTCAGGAGCGCAGCAATTTGTGCATACATTGCAATTTCCATAAGAGCACTTGCCCTTTGTCGCGATACGTGGAAGCAGCAAGGGGCGAATGGAGGCTAAGGAGCGAAGTCTGAATGAAGTGTGTATCTTCTGGGAAGAGTCTGTCTGAATAGGGGCGCGCGGACCGAAGGGATACCCGCTCCGGAACGGGTGGGGACCGCACGAGCGGGGCCCATCCCGCACGACACCCTTACAATATATTCACCTTCAAAGGCTCCAACCTGTGAGGGTTTGCTCACCTTAGGTCGACATAATCGCTACCATTCGTCATCAAGGTCCTCACGAAAACCTCTGACCAATTGCTTAGAAGTACAGAGGCAGTATGAGAGACAAAGGATCTCAGCCCGACTAAATCATTATAGACGCCGTAGAAACCCTAGCAGCCTAGGTCCGACCTGGTCTCCATCTTCAAGCCCCACGCTGCAAATGTAGCTGGCATGATTGTGGTTCTCAATGATCTCGAACGACGGAGCTTTGTGGCATCTCTTCCGGTATTCTTGAACGAACTCCACATTGCCGTCAAGATGCTCATCCGGATCAAACTGAGCCGTGATCATGGAGATGTCGCATGGTAAGTCTCTTTCCATGGCCTTGAAGAGGGCAAGGCTCGTCAACCGTGATCTGATTTCTTCTTCGTCCTGAGTGTTAAAGTACTTTGTCATCGTATCTAGGCGTCGTTTTTGGGTCAAGTCAAAAGTCATTGGCGCGGATAAGAAGACCGCCCGCCTCAGCGGGGATGTCACCTTACCCATGAACATTGCGTCCGCAAGATGTACGCCTCCAGCACTGTGACCCACTGCCATCACTCGAGAAGTGTCTCCGCCGAAGAGATTGATTTCTTTTTCGACCCATCTTAGTGCCGCAGCGACGTCGTCGGGGCCGTCCGGAAACACAGCCTCTGGCACCAGGCGGTACGTGGCGAGACAAGCGACGCATTGGTTTTTTGCAAAAAACCTTCCTGAGGACGGCAGAAGTCAGCAAACAATCCCGCGAGATCTGCAACGTCACGGCCATCATACCGATATTGGAGTGTACATGGGGAGTTGCGTCGTTGTCTCCCTGAGTGAAGGCGCCACCGTGGAAGAAGACCACTACAGGTAGCGATGCCTCTGGCCGCTCTCTCGGAAAGTATACGTCAATGCGGTGGCGGTCATTCGTGCCGTACTTGATTGCCTTTTCGCACTGAACGATGGTGTTCTGATCTGCCGAAGAGAGCGTGTGTAGCTTCTCGTACAACTCTACTATCTCACGCAGAACTTCCAGGTTCCAGGTTTTTTGGTGTTTAGAGAGTGATGCTTCAATTTCCTGCTTAACGAGCTCCATAGCGGGAGGCGAACACTTGCAGTACAGATGTATATATCAAAGGCGCAATTCTGACAGTTTGAGGTTTGCTTGCAAATAATAATATCTCGAGATAGTCAACAAGTATGCAAGGCGACAGCCTTTCAACAAGGCGCTTACACTATTTCAGTGATATCGGAACAAGATGATAACCCCCTCCGTCACTGTGAGTTTGCTCCGCTGGTTCCGAAGGTGTTTGGAACCCGTCGCCCGTTCGCCGAACCCGCAGTTAATACCCGAGTCCGAGTAGAACCTCGGGTCCGAACGATAATCGTACTCGACCTTCAACCCCCGAAACCTTTTCTGGGGTTTCCCCTCTTTTTTCCGGGGAAGGGGACGCGGGGTTCGGCGAGCGGTCCGCAAGGATATACCGAACTGCAGCTTTTCTAAGACGTAGTCACCACTGGTCAATTATTGCAGTTTAATCTTCAATGCCGGTACTGGAATCTCGGCCGAGGTATAATCGCATAAATGCCTTCCATTCTCTCGTCCCCAAGCAGTCATTCATCATCTGCATTCACAGTACCGTCTTCACTTCCAATCTACACAAACCTCACCGCTTAAAGAAGTAGTTCGAATCCCCATCATCAGCAGCCATGGTTGTCAAACACGTTGATCCACCCACCTTTGAAAAAATCCCCGAGTCGGATCTTTACGCTAACGCGAGTGTCGTCTCTATATCCCCGACCACTGAAATAATTCAGATCGCCGGGCAGTCAGGCCGTCACCCAACAGACGGCAGTCTCCCGGCTGACATCGAAGGCCAGATCGAAAACGTGCTAAAGCGCTTCACCGGCGTGCTGGAGCACATCGGCGCGAAGAAGACGGACATCACTTCGATCACTTACTACGTTGCCAACGACTTGGCGTCTGAGCAAATCCTTGCACTTGGCCCCAAGTTTGGCGCATGGATGGAGGGCAATCGGCCGGCGGCGGTCCTGGTCAAGGTCGCAGGATTTCTCAATCCAGCGTATCTGGTGGAGGTTAGCTTGACGGTGGTCAAACACGGGGACTGAAAATGGCAGTGGGTAGGATATGTAGTGTTAAGGCTCGATAGCGAGCGAATTGCACAATTGTGAGCTGGACAAGTCCGATACCTTTCTTGATTGGCGAGTGAGATGAGTGAAACGTGCCAAAATCCTTTTTTTTTTAAAAAGGATGGGAGAAGAAAAGAGGTGAGAGAAGGAAAAGCTGGATGTTGAAGACACGTGAGATAAACTTTTTACCTAAATCACCGTGTGGAAGTATTCGCGGCTTAGTCGTGGAGACATCGCGAATACTTCCTCACAGTGGTTTAAATAGTCTCTCAACGCATCTCCTAGTGCACAGTTATCTTTTGTTTCATCACTTAGTCAAGGGAAATTCACCTCTCAAGAACGCTTAGTTGAAAATTAAACATCGAAACTCCTTTTAATTAAAAGTACAGCAATAAAATAACATCAAGCCCCTCCTTGGGTTTTACATATTAAGCCAACCCATACTGATCCAAGGCGCGAGACGTTTAACACGCCCTGACATCAAGCCCCTCCAATTTACCTGCCTCTCGCCAGGCTCGTACGATTTCGCAGAAATCGTTTATTCCTTTACCCCATGGCAGCCCCCTCGCTAGCTTTGCTGGATCTCCGGCGAGGGCTGCACCCTCGGCATCGTAGTAACTCGGAGTACAACCAACCAAAGGGGCGACTGAAATTGCGTACTTGACGATCTCCTTGGTCCATTCCTCCTCACCGGCGATTGTCGGTTCAATGACGAACTTTCCAGACCCTCGCGTCCTGTCCTTCGCTTCGTTTATGATGTACGCCGCATGTTGAGCCATGAGGTCGGCCTGATAGGTAAAATTGACCGACGAACCCGTCTGTGAGACGCCAATCAACATCATGTTTGGGAAGTCTCGGGTGAACAGCCCGTGAAGGGTGCCGATGCCATCCTCCCACTTTTGGGACAGCTGATAACCACGCCGTCCTTTGATGACCATACCGGCACGTTGATCAGGGGAACCAGCTGTGTAGGTGCTGAACCCGGTGCCGAAGATGAGAATGTCTGTCGGGTATTCCCGGCTACGGGCCACCACCCCAGTTCTAGTGACTCTTTCGATGCCCTTACCCTCCGTGTCGACCAAATGAACGTTGGGTCGGTTGTATGATTCCAGATAGAGGTCACTGAACAGGGGACGCTTGCACCAGCTGGCGTACCAGGGCTTGAGGGCCTCCGCTACTGCTTTGTCCTTGACGATTTGCTCCGTGCGGGTACGGATCTTCTGCTGCCGAGGGAAGTCCAGTACGTGCAGGTACTTGACGTAGTCTGAGACGGTTTCCGCCGTGTACTCGGCGACCTTGGGCGAGCCGACCAGAGCGCAATAGGTTGGCACTCTTGACCAACCATCCATGGCTAGGTCTTTCTCTGGGTTTGCGTTGGAGTTGAAATCAGCCAAGTTCCGCATCCGCTCGAGCTGCCACCCTCTCTTGACTGCAACCTCAGAGTACCATTTTTCGGGGGTCATGTCGGTTTGTCCACGTTCATCAACACCGACAGGCGTCCTTTGGAAAACGTAGAGCTTCTTGGCCCATGTCGCGAGCTGAGGGACCACCTGTATTGACGTGGCGCCCGTCCCGACGATACCGACCGTCTTGCCTTTGAGTTTCACGAGATCTTGATTCGTCGGAGACCCGCCTGTTGTCTCGTAGTCCCAGCGGGCGGTATGGAAAACGGGATTCTGGAACCCTTCTAAGCCAACCACCTTGGGCAGCTTCGGGCGGTTGAGAAGTCCGCTAGCAAGGACGAGCATATCGGACCTAATTGTCATGGTTGAGGATCGTGCCGAGCCGCCCACCTTTCGAGTGATCGTAATGGCCCATTCCTGGGTAGCATCTTCCCACGCGGCATTGTGAACAGTCGCTCCGAATAAGCCTCTGTTCGATAGAGAGTACTTCTTTGCCAGCAGCTCGGCGTAAGCTCGAAGTTCAGGGCCGTACGCATACTTGGTCTTTGGTATATACCCAGTTTCTTCAAGTAGAGGCATGTAAGACGCGGACTCGACGTCGCACATCAGCCCCGGGTAGCGATTCCAATACCACGTACCGCCGAACCCTCCTCCAGAATCCACAATCAGAATGTCCTCGGCGGCGAAGGCCCCCCTTTCAACAAAGCGCGACGCGAACGTCAGGCCGCCGAACCCGCCCCCAATGATGACCACCTTGACGTGGGTCCCATCGGTAACGTGCGCGGACCTGTCGATTCCGAACTCGGCCGCGTCATAAGCGAGCCAAGGGTTTGATGAGAGCTTTTTGAGCGATTCAGACATCGCCGGGTCAACATACTGACCCAGCTTATCCTCGCGCAATCTTTTAGACCTTTCCGTTTCATATTTCTGTAATGTCTCGGCCAAAGGACCTAGAGAAATGGGGGCGGCGACTGATACCATTGTGTGGATGCAGGCAGGGCTGATGAAGTTGTGATTGCCGGTCTGGCGGAGACAGTAGTAGATCAAGTAAATCTTTGGGCGGTTTTGGGCGGTTGAAGGAGATTGCTGTAGACCGGACGGGCACTTGACCAGGAATATTGTGATCTCATATGCGCGGTCCTATGTTCTTGACTGGAAAGATTCGGAGCATCAGCCAGCCAATCAAAGATATTCCCGGGTTGAAGCATCTTTGCCAGATCGCGAAGCCGAAGATACGGACTGCCCCATTCCCGAGCTTTTAAAGCCCGAACTTTGGTTCGGGCTCGGACCCGGGCGAAACTTTAGATGTGGTGACGCTACCTTCTCACGGTGAGCCGCAGATGACACCAAGTTCTGCAAGAAAACGGGTGTACCGTAACAAGAGATTACGTAGTGGCATGAGTGCAAATTTTCTATAAACATGTCTTAGAAGCGACCGTCGGAACTCTCTTCTCATCATCTTCTTGATACCAACCACCGAAACGTTCTGCTTAGCTTGCACTTCTCCGCCGCTGAAGCATCGTCGCTCATCATGACTTCTTCAAAACAAGAACAGTTCATTCTCTCCCTCGGAGATGGGAAACAATACTCCATGGCTGAGTTGATGAAACTCGCTCCATCGAGGGGAGTCACCCTCCCCCCTCGATTCGACGATCCTCTCGAGGCTAGGGCGTATTTGAAGAAGAGACTCTGCTTGGCAATCAGGATTTTTGCCAAGTTTGGCTTTGATGAAGGGTAAGATCCGTACTTGAGTAAAGGAATCCGTGAAAATCTGACGTAGTTTTCTCAGGATAGCTGGTCATATTACTGCCAGAGTCTGTGTTGCATATCTTCTTGTCGTACCCCGGCTGCTAACGACGCCATCAGGACCCCATCGATCCGGACTCCATGTGGGTTAACCCTTTTGGTATGGCATGGGCACTCATCAAGCCCGAAGATTTGATCCGTGTGGACGGAAATGGAATAATTCAAGAGTCTGGCCGTGTCAAGGCCCTCAACAACCCAGGTGCGCTGGTCTGAATTCCTGCACGATTGTACAAGGTGGCCTAACGATTTTACAAGCCAACTTGATCCACTGGGCTATACATCAAGCCCGGCCAGATGCCATGTGCGTGGCACATTCTCATTCGCTCCATGCCCGTGCTTTTGCGGCCTTGGGTAAGCCGCTGGAGTACTACAATCTGGACGCATGCTCGTTTTACAATGACCTCGCCATATTTCGCTCCGGAGGCGTGGTGCTGTCCAACGACGAAGGGCATGAGATTGCCCGCTCTATTGGGAAGAAAAAGGCCATCATCCTCGCCAATCATGGCATTATCACCGTCGGCGGGTCAATCGAGAGTGCAGTATTCTGGTTTCTTAGCTTGGAGAAGTGCTGTCACGCGCAACTCTTGATCGAGAGCACGGCGGCAATCAACGGCTCGAACATGCTCAAAATGGTGGACGAAGACGTTGAGCGAACATTCCGGACCGGAGGGAATGAGTTATCTGGCTATATTTCGGCCCTGCCTACTTTTGACGTGATGGCCCATGAGGTCGGAAAGGAGATCGGTCTCTAGGAAATACTGCGCTCGGGTGGACGGACCGTGGCTCTGTGCTATAGCTCGATCCATCAAACAAAATCATCTTTCCGTCCGAAGTCTTATTGGTCGGTTTGAACACAGCTATACTAACAAGGCGAAGTGAGGCGCATTGGCAAGGCAGGCATTGGGCATAAAGGTGATTAGTCGTCCTCCAATGCGACGCCTCGGTTGTACGCATCTGCCGATCATGTGAACCTTCTTTCATGTTGGTTGCCTGCGGAAAGAGTTGGCCATACACACAATACCCGAAAGGCAATGCGCGGTTGGATTATCTACCACTCCCTATTTAAAGACGACCCCTCGAACCGCGCGCTCCGTCTTGCTATCCGCTTGGGGGGGGGGGAAGAAATGCTGCTTGAAGCTGTACATATGAGTCAGAATACAGCCTCGATATTCCGAGACATGGTCACCACGCGACGAGGACGGGCGATTCAATCTTGCGATCAATGCCAACGGCGGAAAATCAAGTGCGACAGGCGAATGCCTTGCCACAGTTGCCGCCATGCTCGGAAACGTAATACCTGCACCTATGAGGCTGCAACTGCCGGATCCATTCAATCTGAGCAGCAGAGATCATCTACCCACTCCTCCGCAGGAGACCCCAATCCCGAGGTGGCCGGAGCAGGAGCAGGAGCAGATGGGATGAGCCGGGAACCTCGGGCACCCGAATTTCAAGCGCCTGAGCTGACCACAAATGGAGTGCCAGACGAAAGCCCGCGCGCATTATTAACTTCCTCGCCGCTCGCAGATGGATCGTTCAACAAAAGCCGGTATTTCGGACCAAGTCATTGGCTGAATGGAACGTACATGGTAAGTAAACACCGAAAACAGACTCGTCTATATTACCCCGCCATGCCATCCCCCCCCAAAACTATATGAGATACGTGACTGATGAAGAACCAAACCCAGTTCCCGGAGCTCTCGCGCCTCGAGCACTGGATTTACCAGACAAACTCACCCGAGGCCCAAGCTCTGCATAATTGCAAGGTTGTAGCTCGGGCCATTAAGGCCGGGCGATCTGCTCCGTTGAAATCGATGAACGTTGCTGAAGTTCCGCCGCCAAAGGAGCTCTCTGACAAGCTCATTGACAATTATATGCGGACGTTCGAGACCGTCTACAGGATTCTGCATGTCCCGTCCTTCTTAGAGCAATGTCGAAATTATCACGTCGACCAGCGATCACAAAACGATTGCTTCGTGGCCCAGTTCCGCCTATGCCTCGCCATCGGATCGGCCCTACATGACAAATCCTTTGCCCTCCGCCCACTGGCGTTACGGTGGATAGGAGGTGCTCAAATCTGGCTCGACTCTCCGAACAATCGAGCCAAGCTGAGCCTCCCCAAATTGCAGGTCATGTGCTTGGCCTACCTCGCGGGATCTGTCTGCAAATTTAACAGCGACCAATCCTGGATCTCCGCGGGGCTCTTGGTGAGAACGGCAATGTCCTTGGGACTTCATCGGGATCCCTTACAACTGTCTGGGATGCCCGGTTACGTTCGCGGACCTAAACCAACAACATTACGGACCGAGATGCGGAGACGATTGTGGACAACGGTCGTCGAAATAGCCACTCAAGCGAGTATCGAATCAGGATGTCCACCGTTGTTATCAACAGATGACTTTGATTCTGAGATGCCCGGCAACTTTGATGATGAACAATTGGCCGACGACGAGACGCGGCCCTCGCCGAAGCCTGCCGATACGTTCACGGAGTCTTCAACACAGATCATCATCTCCAAAAGCTTACACATCCGCCTGAGAATCGCTAGATTCATCAACGGCACCCTCTCAGGTCTGAAACATACGGAAGCCCTCCAGCTGGATACTGAACTTGCCTCGGCCTGTCGGAGTCAAGCCGAGGCCCTTCAATCCTACCTGAAGTCGAACATATCTGCTTTTCAAATCCACATGGTCGAGATGATGGTTCACCGCTTCTTCATTGCTCTTCACATGCCTTTTATTGGACAGGCACGGTCAGATCCCGGATACTACTACTCTCGTAAAGTGCTACTGGACACGGCGCTTAAATTGTTCAAGGCCGGTCGCGCCGCTAAGCTCCTGAACCACGACGCGTCTCGAGAAAACGACGATTTCTGCCGTCTCTTTATCACGGCAAGTGACCTGTTCTGGAGCGTCCGTTTGCAAACTGTGGCCGTGATTTCAGCGGAGCTTTTTTGGCGTCTGGAGGATAGTCACGTGTCCTTCATCCCGACCATCGAATCATTGGTGGAGGGAGAGCTTTATACTGCAATCCAAGACTGGGTCACGCTCACGGAGGAGAGGATCAAGGCTGGAGAGACAAGTGTGAAGGACCATCTGACCAGTTGCTGCGTGTTGGAGAAGGTCAAGGCAATTCGGGCAGGCAAGTCAAAGGAGGAGATCGAGAAGGCCTTCTTCTCCAAGGTGTTGGCGAAGCTGGAGACATGCCACGCCTGGCTCTTGGAGCTTCAGAACTCTACGCTGGCCAACACGTGTGTCCTGGAAGTATGCTCTAGACCGTTGGCGCAGGACACGTCGTTTCCGGATGAAATCTTTCAAGACGACGACTTCAGCTGGGACGCGCTGGTGAGTGAATCTCCACAAAAGGAGAAACAGCAGAAAACCGCAAACGTTGACGGGGTTGGGTCACTGACGGGCTTGGCGCAGTTTGATCCGGTAACCATTCTCACCGACAGCGACAACGCGCCTGAGAGTTGGTATTTTCCCCAGGTGGATGCGTGGTGAGCGCCTCGCAGAGATCTGGCATGGGTCCATTGTTGGGTAGTGTCTACCTTAGCCCAGCCGGTCTTCGGCGGTGGATAAGGGGATTTTGGAGCAGGCAGGGCTGTTGCCAGTGCTCATCCAGTAGTGAAGCATATCATCTACTACGAGCATTACAATCTGAAAGATCCTCACCCTTGGAATTACGCACAGCTTACCAGTCCGAGTGAGTTCAGGGACCATGTATAAAGTCGCACAGGCACTATCCCACCAACTGCTAACTAACGCCAGTAAGTACGTATATGAGGGGTGTAGTGTAGTCCAGTGCATATTAACAGCTCGAATTTAGGGCACTTTTGTGGATCAGGTTTTTTTGGGCGTTGGTTAATTAGCAGTTAATGGGTAAGAGAACTACAGCCGCGCCGGAAAATCGTAATCTCCTTCGCCTCTATATTGCTCTTGATGTGGAAATCAAAGCAGGGGGTTGGTTAGATTCAGGCTCGCGGATTTGCGAGTGGCGGCCGGAGCCTCTCGGGAGTTTCCATGATCACCTTCGTTGTCACCTGCGTTTTCGATAGTTGTAAGCTTAGCAGCCCTGTAGAAACTTTTTAGTAAACCTTGCTATTACTGTTAGTTTCCCAAAATACCGGTATAGTAAAGAGAGGGGTTAGGTAGGGCATAATATTAGTTTAAGATATATATATTAAGAAGAAAGGTATCTAGAGAGTAGTTAGCATAAAGAAATAATATAGGCAGTTAATAGAAGCAGGTTATATAATATTAGAGGTTATATAACTGCTTATCTAACCAGATTATAGTTATTCTAGTATCAGACTATAAATCCTAGTAGAGGCTAGGATCTAACCTACTAGGTAATATAGGTAATTATTCCTATACTAGCAGTCTTTTTTTTTTATGCTAGCACTTACTTAATAAGCCTATCTAAATATATAAATTAAATAATAAGTTAGATATTATTAATAATATCTAATTAAAGCAAAAAACAGCTAGTTTAGCTAATTATCTAAATCCTTCTCAAATAGCCTAAAACTAGCTCTAAATAGCATAAATAGTATAAATAGCATAAATAGCATAAATAGCTCAAATTAGCTATTATTCTAATATTCCTTCTACTATATATATTACCTATCTCTCTATTTAGATTATAAGAGTATTATTATTAATAAGACAGTATAGAGCCCTATTAGGCTTTACCTTTATTATAGTATTAGCTAGGTTATCTTTACTATTTACTTATTAGATCTTAGAAAGCTTATAATACTTATATAACTAATAGAAAGCTATAATATTAATTATAAGGTGTTTTTCCTTTATAGTGCCTAGTTTTACTAAGCACTTATATAGTAAGTATAAGTTTATATATATTATAGTAGATATAGAGTTAGTAATACCCAGCTTAGTAGTAACTTAGTATAGTATTAAGGTAATTATAAAGGCTAGGTTAGTACTAGTAACTATAGTATAGATCTCTAAGGCTAATATACTATAAGTAACCTATTTACACTTTATAGAGCTATAATAGATAATATTACTATAGATTATAAAAGTAGTATTATTTATTATTTTATTAGCTAGTATAATAATATAGCCTAACTATAATATAAGATCCTAGTTATTAGCAAATAATCTATTTATAAATATAAATAATTTAGCAGTAAATAGTAATAGTATAATAAAGATCAGGCTGCAATTAAGGTTATCCTTTAGCTACTAGAGGCACTTATTAAGAATTATAATATCCTTATTAGCAGGATTTTAGTATTAGATAATAGTTAATAGGTTAAAATAAACCTCTAGTTAGCAAATTAAAGCTATATAAGCCTCTCTAATATATTATTTAATATACTATTACTTTACTAGTACCTTTATAATATTCTAAGCTTTCTCTATTAGGTTAATCTTAGTACCTTAACCCTTCTAGTATAGCATAACTGCTCTAGTAGGTAATAGAGAGATTATTCCACTATTAAAAGTAACTAGGATAGTAGTAATAAGTTTCTCCTTATCTTTAACTATAAATTTAGCTTTTTAGAGCTTTTCTTTTTTAAAAGTTAAAAAAGAGGTAGTTAAAAGTCTAATAGTATTATCTGTTTATATACTAATAATAGTAAAGTGCAGGCTAGTATTATTAGTAATAAGGAGATAAGAGTTAAAAATAGAACTAGTTATCTATAACTTATTATAATAATAGATATTATAAGTAGCCTATTAATATATACTAGCTTTAATAATACTATATAAGGGTTTAATAACCTTTATAATAGTACTAGAAGAATAAAGATTATAGATTTAGTTAGATAAGTAGGTATAAATATCTTATATAAGGGTAGTTTATAACTAAATATATATTTAGATAATATCTCTAATCTAAATTAAATAGTTAGGAGCAAAAAATAGTATAATAGCTAATAAAAGTTAAATGCTATAGTATTAGATTATTAGTAATTAGATTAAAATACTATACTTATTAGTATTATTTATATTATAAATAATAAGATAGGACTTCTTAAATAGAGTAGTAGTCTTATTTTTAATCTTATTAACTATATAGAATTAAAAGAGGTATTTATATTACTTAGATAGGTTATAGATCTTAAATTTAAAGACTTTATATTTAAGGAGAGTATTAATCTCCTTCTTATAGGATTTCTAAAAAGGAGAGCTATTAGTAATAAGTTTACTAGACTTATATAGAGTAAAGCAGAGTTTCTAATCTGCCTTCTCTTTTATTAATAAGAAGATTAATAGGTTATTAACTTCTTACTTAAAAATATAAAAGAGATTAGTAATAATAGGGTTCTTTTAGAGTTATTCTCTATACTAGAGTAAAAGAGAGGCTAGAGAAGTGCTTATAGAAAAAGCAGCTACTAGTTAGAGATTAGTATTAGCAAGGTTAAGGTTACTAGAATTATTAGGGTTATTATAGAAGGGTCTAATAGTAGTAGAGGGGAAGTCTTAGAAGTTATAGAAAAGCTAAATAGTAACTATTTTACCTAAAATAGCAATTAAATAGTAGGAACCCTGCTATTTATCTTTTTTATAGTAGACTTATACTAATAATTATAATAGAAGGTAGGTAACTTTATCTATACTTAGGCTATTATAGGCACTTAAAATATTAGTAATTTTATATTTAGTAGTCTCTTTATATAAATTATCTATAGTAGTATAGATTACTTTAGCTCTAGCTATAATATTTAGTAAGGGTATTAGGTTATTACTAATATATAGATAAGTATTAAAAATAAGGAGAGTAGAGATAAAGCTATTAGAGCTAGTAGTATTATTAATAGCTTTAACTGCTATTTAGAGAGTAAGATTAGGCTTAGTATAGAGAATTTCCTGCTAAATAATAGTATAGGCATATTAAAGGGGTTTATAGTCTTATTTAGTCTTACTAATATAATAGTAAGCTTTAATCGGTATAACTTTAACTATAATAGCTATAGATTTAGTATTATTTTTAAAGGTTTTAGTAGCAAAGTTTAAACTAATATCTATAATAATATAATTAGATAGTTCTTAATAAATATAAATCTAGTAGAGATAGAGGGTTTTCTAGGTAGTTTTTACTAAGAGATTAGGCAAAAAGTAAGTAGTATTAAAGCTAGTAGTAGTATTAATAATATATAAGATTACTTTGCTTTTAAAGTATATAATATTATAGATAATCTTATGATTAAAGTTATAATTATCTTTTAGTGAGAATTTAAAGTATTAGAGTGCTCTAGTATTTAATTAATAGTATTAGCAGACCTTAGTTAACTGCTTAATTACTATAGTTTAAATAGAATAACTAGTATAGTAGAAAAGGGTAGCTAACTTAGTAATAGAAGAGTAGCTAAATTAGTAGTAGAGGTGCTAAAGTTTAGTATCTATTAGATAGCTAGCTTAGATAAAAATCTCCTTATTATTAAGAAGAAGCTAGGCATAACTCTATTTGCAAATAATAGGGGTAATAGTTTTGCCCTATAGTAAATAATTATAGAGGTTATTAAAATAGATATCTAAATAATTTATATTATTTAAATAAAGGAGAAAAGGAGTATTAGAGGATATAATATAAAATACTATTTAACTAAATATAGTATTAACTATAATAGTACTAAATAAGTTCTTATAAGGTTTATTACTAAAATATACTTTTATTTAGCTAGTATTAGCTTTATTTATCTTAATTAAGGGGTGAGAATACTATAAAGTAGTAACTTATTATTAGCTAGTAGTAGAGACTCTAGTAGCACCTAAATCTAGTATAATATTCTAGAAAACTTTCTTAGAGTATTTGCTATTAAGTATAAATAGCTATATAGAAGTAGAGATTTTAGGCAAAATAAGCTATATTAGGGGTAAAAGGGGTGTGGAATTAGTAGCAGAGTTAAAACCTATAACTATATAGAAAGTAGCTTAGTTTAGTAGTAAATTAGTTAACTTATTACTATTAACTATAAATATAGTATTAGTAATATAAGTAGTAAATTTATAGAGTAAACTAGGCTAAAATTTAATATCTTAGTAGTAATTCTGTAAATACTGCTTAGTATTACTATTAGTATCTAAATTAGTAGCAGGGAGGTCTTAATTATTATTATTACCTTTAAAATTAAGCAGAAAGGTGTTAAAGTTATTTTCAGTTAAGTTTTAAAAGTATTTAGACTTAAACTTATTAAACTCTTAGATATATTTATTAGCTAAGTGCTTCTATAAATAATAATTAGACTTATAATAAATCTAGTAGTATCTAGAACTATTTTAGTAGTTATTATATATTAATTAATAATATAGGAGAGGTGTTTATTAGTTTAGCTAGTTTTAGTGAAATTTGCTATAATTAGAGTAATTTTAGTAAAAATTGCGCTATTAGTTGCTATTCTAGAAATATTAATCTATATATATTATATTAAACTTATTAGGGTTTTTAGAAGCTATAAATTAAGTAGTAAGGCTTTAATTAAAGTAGAAAGCAGTACTAATAGATAAATAGAGGGTATTATATAGGTCTTAAAAGTTTATAGGGTATTTATAGAGGGCTAGTTTATACTTATAAACTTCCTAGTAGATATTATAAATCTTTTATTATAGAAGGGTATTACTAGTATTATATTTCCTACTAAGTATAGGTCTAATAGTAGAGAGGGTATTAAATAGGATTTTAAGGTTTTTAGTAATAGATTTTCCAGGATTCTTATATATAAGATTACATAATATAGTATTATCCTATAGTTTCTTATTAGTAATATAAAACTTTTTAGTTTTAAAGTAATCCTTTAATTATTTAATAATCTTAGTATATAGAGGTTAGAGGATCTAGTTTATAATATAGTAGAAGTAGTATTACTAGATATTACCCTTTAATATTAGAGAGAAAGCTTTAGTATAGTATTATAGAGAAATACTAGCTTTAGTATAATAGTCTTTAAAAATAAGTAATTTAAACTTTAAAATATCTATTTTACTATTACTATATTTAAGATCTTTATTATTATAAAACTTTATAAGATCTAAAAGTTAATATAAGAAAGGTTCTTTCTCAGATAGTATTATTTAGGTATATAAAGGGGGGTTCTAATTTTGCTTAAAATAGGCTTAAAAGGTATTTTAAATATTCTAGAAGGAATTAGAGTTTAGAACTAGAATAAGTCTATATAAGAGTTTAATAGGTTTAGAGTTATTAATAGAGCTCTAATAGGTGGGTAAAATAGATACTATTAAGGCTTTTAGCAGCTATATAGGGGTAATTAGAGTTAAAACGGAGTTATTAATATCTTTAGTAATTTTAGTAAAGAATTTAGAGTTTTAGATATATTCTTTAATAAATAAGGAGTATTATAACTTAACTTTAGCAAAGTTATTATTAGTCTAGAAGTAGTAAAATAATTATTTAATAATATTAATAAGGTTATCCTTTATCTAGTTAGAGTTAATAGTAATAAATACTCTATTAGTAATAAGAGCTTTATAGAGAGCTTTAATAGTAGGTAAGTCTATATAGTTAAAAACTTTAATAATATTCTAGAAGTTATCCTTAAAGTAGATCTATAGTTATAAGCTATAAGTATCCTGCTTAGTATACTTTATAATATAGTAGGTAATATAGCTTATAATCTTTACTAAGTTAGTCTCTTTGATATTAAAGTTCCTGATTTTACTATATATATTAGAGTTAATAATAGCTTTAAAATTATAAGAAATAGAAATAATAGAGTAATACTAAGATTAGATAGGGAAAATAGAGAAGATATTTTTAAATATAATAGGAAGGAGAAATAGTAATTACTTATAGAAGAATTTAAGTAGTAGACTTATATTAGTATCTTATATATAGATACTTTTTCTAGATTATAGCTTTAAGTATTAATCTATATATTAGATAACTTATAGTTATTTATACCCTTTAAAGGGTAAAAGAGTTTAAGTATTAGACTTATAATTATACTTTAAATATAGATATTTTCTCTAAGCTATAGCTTTAGGTATTAATTTATTTATTAAGTAACTTATATTTACCTATACTCTTTTATAAATTTAGTATTTTCTTCTCTTAAACAGAGCTTTTCAGTTTAGGCTTCCTTTATAAGAGCACTTTCTAAAAAGAGAATACTTAGTACTTACTTCCTAAAAAGAGCTTTCTAAAAAGAAAATAAACTTAGAAGGGGTTTATTAGAGTGAGGAGAAGTTATTAGATATAAGAGGGGTTTATTAGTATATCTTTTAATCTTATTAACTCTTATAAGAAATATTCTAATAAGGGAATTATCTCTTCTTCTTATATATACTTATTCTTAACTCTTATAAGGGAATTCTTAGATTATCTAGTTAAAATAGGAGAGATATAAGAAAAGAGAGGAAAATTTAAAGTTAAAATAATATTATTAACTAATCTAGGTAGTTTTTAATAAAAACTTAGTATATATCTTTTTACTTTAGAAAAACAGATACTACTAGCTATAAGACTAATTAAGATAGATCTACTAGACCTTTATTACTAGTAGAGTAACTACTAGCTAGAAGCCTTTTTACTACTTACTATAACTTAGATATAATTAATATAAGATTTAAATAGAGAAACTAAAATATCTTAGAAGTAGTAAATATAGGGGAAAAGTTATTAAGATATAAAGAAGGGAGAATTATAGTAAGAGTAAAGGGTTATTTAAAGTAAGAGAGGAAAAGTAGGAAGAAATAAGGTAAAAATAGATAGTAAGCAGGATTAGCAGCTTAAAATTAGAGGGTTTAGCTTAAGTAGTTATAAATAAACTAAATTAGATAGTTACTACTAAAAATAAGACTATAATATTCTAAATATCTTAGAATAGGTGGAATAAAGCTATAAGGTTATATAATTAATATAATCTTACTATAATTATAATTTAGTAAAAGGATTATAGTAAGATATATTAGCAGGTTATTAAGAGCTCACTACTACTCTTTTATAGCAAGTAGTTAGAGCTTACTGCTAATTAACAGGTTATTACTATTATTATTATAAATAAGAGGTTAAAGTAAAGGGTTTTAGTAATAAGAGAGGAGGAAAAAGGAGGAGGAGATAGTAAGGTTAGTAAGTAGTATAAGTAGATACTAAATATATTAAAATATATTAAAATATGCTAAATTTACTAAAAAAACTTATAGAGAGTTAAAATTAGTAAAACTTATAATTCTAAGGTTAAATAGAGGGAGAGGAGGGTTTTTAGAAGCTTTAAAAGCTCTAAAAGGGTAAAATTATTAGTAATATAGTATAGTTAGAGAGATAGAGTTTTAGCAGAGCTAAAATTATTAGTAATATTATAGAGTAGAAAGAGTAGAGGTTTTAATAGAGCTATAAGAAGTAAAAGAGGCTAAAAGAGAGTAGATATAAAGAGAAAAGTATATAGTTTTACTATATAACTAAAGATTATAATTATTAATTATAGTAATAAGAGTAAAGTTATTATAGAGTAGTTTGCAGTTATTAATAATAGTGAGAAATTTAAAACTTTACCTATAATATTAGTAATAACTTTAGAGATTATAGATTAACTATAGAGGCTAAACACTTAGTAGTTAAAGCTAGTTTCTCTATTAGCATAATAATCTAAATAAGAGGAGGCCTAGAACTATCTAAGTAGAGAATAATTATTAAATAGAGGTTTAAAAGATAGAAGTAGAAGCTATATACTTAGCTACTAAATCTAAAATCTCTATTAGCTAATATTTAAAATCTAGGAAGTAGAATTATTAAGATAAGGAAAATATCTCTTTAGTTATTTATATAACCTTACTAATCTATAGTTATAAATAATATAATAATAAGGTTATTTATTATAATTATAGATAGTATAATAGTAAAGTTAACTACTAATTAGTATTAGTTTCCCAAAATACTAATATAGTAAAGAGAGGAGTTAGATAGAGTATAATATTAGTTTAAGATATATATATTAAGAAGAAAGGTATCTAGAAAGTGGTTAGTATAAAGGAATAATATAGGCAGTTAATAGAGGCAGATTATATAATATTAGAGGTTATATAACTACTCACCTAACCAGATTATAGTTATTCTAGTACCAGGCTATGAATCCCAGTAGAGGCTGGGATCTAACCCACCAGGCAATATGGGCGATTATTCCCATAATTACTAATAGATCGAAGTTCGGGGACTTACTCTTTGCGCTTAATATAAACATCCAAAACATGTGTCGCTATGATAAGCGACATTGCGCATCCGAGGCAGAACGAGAATCCTTTGGGGTGTCTTGGGGACTCAACAGTAGGAAGGGTTAGTGGAGGAGTCCATGCTGTCGATGATTGCGCAACAATGGTGATCATGACGTAAATGATTGTTGTTTGGGGGAATCTTGAAGAATAGTGTGTTGACCTAACTATGGAGCACACTAGATAAAGCGTTGGACCAGTATATTGTGGAAAATGCAAACCGTTTTGCGCCTTGGGGTATAACCCAAATGACTAATATGATTAGTCCCGTCACGATTGCTTTTATAATAAGCCGCAAAATCTTGGACACCATAAATATTGTTAAAGTTTAATATTGTCACGAGCCATAGGTAGGGGTGAGGGCGAGTTGTAAGGAGTAACTGTCTTAGCTATAGATTGGTGTGCGCGGAAAGCTTAGTAAAATAGTCTGCAGTGTGCGATTATATAATTGCACGCCACAGCGCACAGCTATTACAGCCTTATAAGGCTAAGAGTGCTATAAACTGCATTACAATATACCTCCTAGCTATATAGTGAATATTGCTAATATAGCAATCTGCTATTATATATAGCTATAACTATTTTTAAATATATATAAAAGAGATAAAGCAGTATTATAAATAGCCTTAAAGGTATAAAATAAATAAAAATATCTCTTATAAATGCTTTAAAGAGTATAAATAAGTAATATATAACTTAAGTAATAGTAATATAATCTAGATAAGTAGCAGAATCCTATTAGTAGTGCTTAACTACCTATAAAGGCGGCTAGGTGGGTATAGTTATTACTTATACTGCTCTCTGCCTTAATTTTTCCTCCTTCTTCTACTTAGAACACTATAATAATTATAAGTTAACTCTTTGCACACATAAAAAAATTATTATATATATTATTAACTATTACTAACACTTATCTTTATATAGAACTATCTATACCTATTAATACTATTATTAAAAATAGCCTCTAAGTATAAATAATTTATAATACTAGTTACTAACTATATTACTAAGACTAAGATAACCTATAAAGCTAAGAAAAAGGTAGAGTAGAAGCAGCTAGCTGCTCTTACTAAGTAAGAAGAGGCTAAAGATAATAAGGGTAATAAGTATAAGTTTTTTATTTTACTATTCTATAGCCCCTCTAGTAACTATTACTATCTAGTAGAGCTTTTTAATATTATAGAAGCTAACTATATTCTTCTAATAGAAGAGGCTAAGGCTTTTAAGAAAAAGCTTATAGATAAGTATAAGTATACTCCTTTTATTAAAAAGAAAGAGGATAAGAATAAGGAGGAGCCTATTAGTATATTTATAATATTACTTCTATATAATTTAGAGATATTAATAATAGTTTAGAGAAGTCTAAGTATAAGTTTAAGGAGGTAAAGATTATAGCTAGTATATATTATAGTATATTAAAGAAGAAAACTAACCCTGCTTTTAGTAAGAAGACTCCAGGCTCTGCTAAGAAGCTCTATACTTTCTCTACTATTTTAGAGAGAGCTAGTAAGCTAATAGAGCACCTATACTATAGCTATATATACTTACTACTTATAGGTAAAAGCTCTAGTTACTACTTTTATAGTGCTAGTAAGTATTACTATTACTATCTAGCTAGCTATAGCTACTAACCCCTTCCTGCTATTATTATTATACTCTATAAGTGCTACTATAAGGCTTATAATAGTAATAACTAAGTTATAAGTATTCTATACTTATATATAGATATATATAAGATAATTTAGTATAGTGCTAACTTATCTATTTAGGCTCTTACCTATTAGTACTAGGTCCTCTAGGCTACCCTTAAAGAGGAGGAGAAAAAGGAGAAGGAGGAGGAGGAGGAGGAGGAGGAGGAGCTCTAGGTTATTATATACTTAGAGGCTGCTATAGGAGAGCTAGCTTTAGCTAGCTCTTCTTAGCAGGTCTTTATAGCTACTACTCTTTCTAGTAGTACTATTACTAATATATATACTTACTTAGTAAGCCTTTTAGCTCTCTATAAACTGCCTGTTAGTATAGCTAATAGCTTTATTAACTATCTTATTACAGCTATCTATACTGAGAAGCACTTCTATTATTAAATATATACTTTTAGGTATTAATACTCTTTACTTATTAGCATTTAGAGAGGTGTAGGGCTAGTATGCCTAGGGCTAGTATATCTATAAGAATTGCTTTTCTGCCTAGCTATTATATATAGAGGGGCTATAGCCCTATAGATAATATCTACTAGCCTTTAAGCTTAATAGAGCTTTATTTTATACTCTTAAACTTACTTTCCCTTTATTATAATAATATAGTAAGTATCTACTAGATTTAGTAGTGCTTAAAAGTGTTTAAACTTAGCTTAGAAGAGGTTTTTTATAAGCCTATCTACTAATATCTTATCTATAGGTATATAGAGCACTTTAAAAGTGCCTTTTATATACTCTTAGTATAGCTATATATTTTAAATATTAATATATTATAAGTAGGTTAAAATATGCTCTCTCTTTCTAACTACTAGTTATATAGTCTGCTAATTATTATAATAGACTTTCTAAATATTTCTAAGCTCTAAAATAAGGTTATAGTATAGCCTTTAAAGGGCTATTATCTCTTTAGTAGTATGTTTAAGGCTTAAAAGCTCTGCTTTAGTTATTAATATTATAACTATTACTTAATAAGCTGCTTTTTACTAAATTATGCCTCTAAAGAGTATTATTATATAGCTTTATAATAATCTATATATTTCTTTATTATTAGTAAATAAGGTATTACTAATAATTAGTAGTGAGGGAGTCTCTTTATTACCCCCTAAGCTGCTATAGCAGATTATAAGGTAGTAAGTTAAATAGAGATACTATATATACTACCTTATTATAGTAAAGTGCTATATGCTTAGATTTATAAGGAAGTGGGAGAGTTATACTATAGTAAAGGCTACTTTAAGGTATATTATTATTACTATATATAGGATGCTTTTAATAAGCAATTAGTAGTTCTTAACTTCTATAGTAGTAGCCTTACTAAAGTTCTTTATAAGCTTAGTAACTAGTATAGGAGTGCTTAGAGTAATACTATTATAGAGGCTAAAGCGCTCTATAATAGTTTTAATATACTAGTTATAAACTAGGTAGATCTTTTTAGCTGCTTAGTCTTATATAATATATATTCTAAGATACTATTTAATAGAGCCTAGTTTATATAGTTTATATAGTTTCTTAATCTCTTATATAAGCTTCTAAGCTTTAAAAGTATAGTCTTAATAGAATAAAATAAGGATATTATTAATATAGAATAGAAGTAGGACCTTATAGTGCTTATTTTAAAAAAGGCAGGGCTTCTTATTATATAGAAAGAGCCTAAGCTTATATAAGGCTACAGAGAATTCCTTATACTATAGAAGAGGTATATCCTTTAAGCTATATAGAGCTCTATTAAGCTCTATAACTTTACTAGCTTACTTAAAGCTATCTAGAAGGTAGCAGGTAACTAGCTCTCTGTCTAGGTTAATATCTATATTTAGAAATATATTAATAATATTAAATTAGAGTATTTTATAGTTAAACTAGGCTATAATTACTACTACTATATATAGGCTTTAGGCTATAAGTATAGCAGTATAGGTTAAGCTAAGAGAGGAGGTGTTTTATATATTCCCTTATATATAGATTTGCACTTTATAGGTGTTAAGGTAGTTATCTTAGAACTTATAAATATATACCTACTTTAAGGGAAGAGGCTTTAAGTATATCTTAGACTAGTTAATAATATGCTAGGTTCTCTTAGCTATAAGCTTATTAATTTTCTTATTTATAACCTCTTAAAATATATCTTAGAGCAGCTCTCTTAGCTTTCTAGCTTTAAAATAGTTACTTAGAGGCTTTAAGAGGTCTTCTATAAAATATATTATCTTCTACTTAGTATTTAGATATATCTTAGAGTTATCCTATAGATATACTATAATAGTAGAGTATAGAGTCTTATATCTAAGAGTGCTTTCTATAATAGCTTTATACTAATTAGGTATAAAGGTTATAAAAAAAGCGTTTTAGTAGTTATTTAGTAAGCTCTTTTCTAAATAAAGAGTTATAAGAACTCTTAGATACTGCTCTCTAGTGCTCTATTATATTAGAGGCTTATAGTTAATTTATTAATATTAATAATAGATAGGTTAGAAATCTATTTTAGTTACTAAAAAGGAGTCTTATTTAGATTACTATAAGCTTTCCTCCTTTATAAACACTTAAGTAGCTGGTTTTTAAGTATTTAAAACGGGTAGATATAGATCTATACTTTTAGTAATAGTATATTATGCTTTAGAGTAGGGCTCTAGTATTATAGAAGTGTTTAAACTTAATCCTAGTATGCTTTTAGGATTAGAAGTTTATTTAGAAGTAAGCAGTTCTCTCTATATTCTAGCTAGTATGCTCTTAGGCTATATTATAGTAATAGTATAAGGTGCTTCTAAACTATAAAAAGCAGCTAGTATAGAGGACTTAAGTTTATTAGTAGTTTATTTATTTATTATAAGGTTACTATTTGCTTTATTAAGTACCTCTAAGATTTTAAGAACTATATTAGAGGATTTAATAAGTATTTTAATCTTATTAATAATTATCTAGATGCTCTAAATATCTATAGCCTCCTTCTTATTATCCAGAAAGTAGAATTTTAACTTATTAAAGTGTATATTATATATAATAATAACCTAATTAAGTATAGAAATCTAGATCTAGTATAGGTTATATATTTCTAGTATATATTCTATAAGATATCTAAGATAGGCTTTAGAGTTAACCTTATAATAGTGTCTTCTAATACCTTTTATATAACTTCCTTTAAGAGAGTAAGCTTTATAGCTATAGGTATATAAGCCTCCCTAGTATAGGTATAGGTCTTAGTATATAGTAAGTATAAAGTCTAGTTACTATTATTAGAAGTAGTTTTAGAACTACTTAAGTTCTATCTAAATAGGGCTTTGCTAGTTATTTATAGTATATAAGCTAATATTAAAGATAAAGACTACTGCTCTCTAAGCCTCTAAGATAAGGTACTTAGATAGATAAGTAGTAATTAGTATTATAAGTGCTTTTAGGATAATTTCTAAGCTAGTATGCTTTTTACTACTTATAGACTTCTTAGTATTTATTAATAAGAGCTTAAGATTAATTTTAAGCTTCTCTATCTATTATTTATACTAAGTAAAGCTTTATATAGTAATAATAGTATACTTAATATTATAGTAGATCTTATAGATAGTAAGTTCCTACTGTCTTTATATCTAGTATTTAAATATCTAGAGCGCCTTAAACACTTTATTATACTTTTTTAAGACTAGGGGAATTTTAAAGAGTCTTCTACTATACTTATCCTTAATAAGGAGTATCTAGATATATAGTCTGCTAAGCTTTTAGTAGTTAAAGAGGTTCTAAGCTATATAGTAATAGAAATAGAGAGATCTAGTTTTAGATATACTATATAAGATAACTTACTTAGTATATACTTAAGTGTAGAATTTATATTAAATATATAATAGAGTCTTAATTCTTACTCTCTAAGTATTATATATAAGATATTTAAGAGCACTCTAGTTTAGGTAACTAGCTTAGAGGTATTATAGTTATATATTATTAGACCTTTTAGCTATATAGTAGTATAAGGAGTATATTAGCTTCTAGTTATTTAAGAGGGCTATAATACCTATACTGCTTATAGAAATACTTAGACTAAGTGGGTAGATAGAGATAGGGTTATATTTAAAGAAAACTAGATTACTCTTATATAGTAGCTGCTTTATATAAGTAGATTTACCTAGCTTGCTAAACTATAGAGAGTAGTTATAGCTATTATACTAGATACTTATCTTAAAGAGGAGTACTTCTAAGATAATATTAGTATATATATTTTTAATAATAGTAATATTATTTAAGGTTAGAGTGCTCTTTTTACTTATTAAGGCATTTTTAAATATACTCTAGATAATCTAAGTGCCCCTCTTAATAATTAGTATGCTTATACTACTAACTTTAATTACCTTATTATTATATAAGTATATAAAGATACTAGAAACTAGCTTTCTCTTATTATTAATAATATAGAAAGCTCTATAATTATCTAGAATAATACTATTAGAGAGAGTATATAGTTCCTTAAAGAATATAAATATTATAGAATAAACTTAGATTACTTAGCTTTTATTTTTAAGAAAGCTTTAGTTAATAATATAGCAGGAAATATTATTAAGAAGTTACTCTTTATTACTAATACCACTCCTATTACTATACCCACTCTAGCTACTACTATAGTATCTACTATAGCTATAGTTAGATAAGTGCTAACTGCTCTTCTAAGACTCCTTTATAATCCACTCTATATATATAAGGTTATTATAGATATAGCCTTACTATAGAGATATTACTATCTCCTATATATACTATGCTTTATTCTTTAATATCTTATAATCCTTAAAGCTATCTTTTAGTAAGCCTATAAATATCTATTAAATATAGCTGTAGTTTTATAGGGTCTACTTATAGTATTATCTATAGGAGTAGCTAGAGATCTTATTAGGTATTACTGCTAGAAAAGAAGTATCTAAAGCAGTCTATAAGGCTTAAGGTAGATCCTCTAAGTTAGAATAGTCTATAAGAGTAGTATATACTCTAAGTAATCTACTAAAACTCTTAGTAGAAACTAGCTTACTATAGATCTTAGTAGTAAGGATAATTCTAAGCTCTTTAAGTAAGAGATAAGATATTCTAATTTCTTTTACTTAGGTAACTAAATCTAGTTAGTTTTAGGCCTAAGTAGGAGCTATCCTATAGTATACTACCTTAAAAAAAGTATATCTACTATAGCTTCTCTTAGTATTAGTAATATTCTAGCTTATTACTAGCTTATAGAGATAGTGCTATTCTCTATACTACTTAGTAGGCTAAGTAGTATACTTAGTATACTTTAAAATATCCTTATAATCTTAGTATACTTATTCCTATATATTATTATTAAAGTAGGTAAGTTACTATTTAAGAAAGTAGAGTATATTTTAAAGGTTAATCTAGAACTTATTATTTTTATTATTAAGCTTTATTTCTGCTATTTTAAGGTAGACTATATTAATAGTTTAATAGATAAGTATCTAATAGTTATAGTATAAAGTAATCTATAATAAGAGGTTTATACTATTAACAGAGAGATATTTAAGTATATTACTCTACTTATCTTAGATATTTTTATACTTAATAGGAGTTAGTAGAGTTAGCTTTATAAGCTTAGAAGTAGTAAGACTTACTCTACTAGTTTATTAAAGAGTATTAAACTTCTTACTCTTAATAATATTAATAGAGTTATTATATTTAGTAGTTTTATAGAGTATCTAAGAGGGATTCTCTTTAGCTTTCTACTTATAGAGAACTACTTTATACTTATTAAGATTAGCCTTATACTTAGCTTAGAAGTAGTTATTATACTTATCTATAAACTCCTAAATAGTTAGAGTATTCTTAAGAGTATTAAAAGGCTTTTTAATATTAGAGCTATTAGAATTAAAATACTTCTAAATATCCTCACTTTATATAAATAAGTATAAGTTAAGGTATTAATAAGGCTAGTTAGTAGAGCTCTAGAGCCTTACTTCTAGAGAGAAGGTTATTAAAGAGTATATAGCTATTATTATAAAGTTACTTTAAAAAGGTTTTTAAGTATTATAAAGTTATTTTAAATAGGTAAAAGATAATAGGAGAAAAGCTGCTTACCCTTTTCTAGGCTTAGAGAGGTTAGAGAGGTATTTATAAGCTATAAAGCTAGACTTATAACTATTATAAGTTATAGATAGGAGTGAGGATAAGTTATAAAGAGTAACTATCTTAGCTATAGATTAGTATGCATAGAAAGCGCAGTGAAATAGTCTATAGTATATGATTATATAATTGCGCGCCACAGCACACAGCCACTGCAGCCTCATAAGGCTGAGAGTGCTGTGAACCGTATCGCGATAAATATCGTTTATAAGCAGTCTAAAGTTGCTATTAGAATAGCTGGAACTCCGACTTTGCTGCGACTCTGGAATCAATCTTGCGTTAGAATTGTTTTAGAGAAGCATCGATCGAAGCTGCCAGTGTATGTTGAAGAAGTCTGAGTCGTTTCCTAGCATCAGTTGATGAGGCTCACTTGCGATCTTGTGGAAGCCTTGCAGCAGCAATCTCGAAAATAATTGCACAGCTGCTGCGGCAACTAAGAATTGGCATGTGTCTTTTACTCTTAACCTTATGCTGCGCAACACCGCGAAAAGTGGTGGTGGTAGGCAACTAAGTCATCTGACCTTGGATCTTAGATCCCTCGAACATACTATGCTGTCAAAGTCGTCAGAACTGAAATTATATGAGGCATTATGCAGTTGAATCCCGGGTTTCTTAGTGTTCGGCTTGATCATACTGATGAATGAGGCGATGGCGCGCATATTCAGCTGCCAATTCATGTACCCTCGACGTCGACATGTACAACAGTAAAACCGCCCTGTCAACGACAACACTAACCGACACGATTATGACGGCATGTCGTTGCGATGTCATCAAACTGATATCGCGCCGGTAGGCGGACAGCAATTAACCGACTACCGCGAGCGCGCCGACTCTTTTGCCTAGTTACTTGCTCCAACGTGACAGCCAGACATGAAAAGCGGATGGCGCGGATGAAGAGCCGCTCAGGACTACCCCTCTCGTCTCAACTCCCCCCCGGACTGGAACTCTACGGCCCGTGTTCGCAAAGGTTTCTACCGTTTGCGTCCTGCAATGGCGGCGTGGATCCTCGGACATTCTTGTCTGAGCAGCAAAACTTGCACACCGGACGACGCCAGCGGCACCCGGCTTTACTGGCCAGGCCGTCATCCCAAGGTCGATGCCGGGGCGCGTCAAGATGGTTTCATGCCGACATTTCCCTACTTACTTAATGATCGATTACCAATACGCCCCAACTTTACTGGCCAGGTTGTCATCCCAAGGTCGATACGAGGCGCCTCAAGATGGTTTCACGCCGAGATTTCCCTACTTACTTGATGATCGATTACCCACGTGTCCGTACGGTTGATTTGGGGGTCTCCGGCAGACGTCAGGCCATGAGTAGTAGAGATGACTCGTTTAATAAACACCATTTGCCATTGAGTTAGACGTTCTAGATGACTGTTGATGGATGATCAAAAGTTATTGTTTCACAACAGTATAAATGGATTTCTTCAAAACGAACCCTCTGTATCTCGGAGGCGCACTCATATGTATTGCCTTGGCCACGGTATGTTGTATATACTGGCCCGCGAATAGTTCGTGCACAACTAACATCATTCTTCCACAGTACATTTACCAGGGCCTCACAAATCCTCTATCCCACGTTCCGGGACCATGGTACACAAGATACACAACCTGGGTGTCTACATACTTTGTCATCACCGCGCGTCATCCAGCCTGGGTGCACGCACTACACGCAAAATATGGCCCCGTTGTTCGCATCAGCCCGTATGAGGTCGACTTTTCCGACGCGCCGACGTGCCAGCGCATCTACGGCGTCAAGGGCGGTTTCATGAAGTCGCCGTTCTACTCGCTCCTAATCACCGACTCGTCGAGCGTGTTCAACGAAATCCGACCCGAGATTCACCGCAAGTACAAGCGCCTCTTGTCCAATCCCATGTCCGAGACGGGACTGAAGACGTTTCTGCCACGCATCGACGGCAAGGTCCGGCTCGCTATCGAACGCATCCGTGACGAGAACAAGACACGCGGGGCTGCGGATATTGCAAAGTGGTTCATGTTCTTGTCATTCGATGTCATTGGCGACCTGGCCTTTGGCGAAGGCTTTGGCCAGCTCGAAAGTGGCGTTGTAAGAGCCCCCAGCATCTAGCCTCCAACCTCCAACCTCCCGAAAGACTTGCGTGCTGACGGGGACTTAATCTAGAAAAACCGCTCCGTCGACGACTTCGTCAGTCTCGGTTTCGTTGGCGGCCTACGCTCCATGTTCCCGATCACAGCCTGGTTTTCTCTGTACCTCCCGATTCCCGTCTTCAGAGACGCTACCAAGATCCAGTATCGCACATTCGATTATGCGCAGGGTGCACTTGACCGCCACGCCAAGCGCGTCGAGGAGCTCGGCAACGACCCCAAGCCGACCGTCTTCTCCAAACTATACACTGCTGGTGAGGAGGACAGCTGGTCGCCGATCGAGGTCCGCGACAACGCTCAAGTTTTCATCGTAGGCGGCAGCGATACGACGGCCAACTCGATGATCTACCTCGTCTGGGCGGTATGCAAGTTGCCGGACGTGAAGGCCAAGCTTCTGAAGGAGCTCGAGACCCTCCCCGAAGACTTTGGGTATGACGATCTGCGAGAAATGCCGTACCTGAACTGGATCGTCAACGAGACGTTGCGCCTGTACACAGCTCTGCCTTGCGGCCTCCCTCGGATTGTGCCTGCGGGGGGATCTGAACTCGCTGGCCACTTCATCCCCGAAGGCGCTACGGTAACGGGACAGGCTTACAGTCTGCACCGGGATGAGCACGCCTTCCCGGACCCGTACCGGTTCTACCCTGAGAGATGGGAACACACGACCCAAGAGATGAAGGATTGTACCATGCCTTTTGGCGGCGGCGCCAGGAGTAAGTGATTCCCGAGCACTCGTGACTCGCGCGAATGTGACTCTCTAACAAACGGAGCAGCTTGTCTTGGACGCCACTTGGCACGTATCGAGCTTCGCCTTATCACGGCCCGATTCTTCCGCAACTTCCCAAACGCCACGGTTTCCGAGTTGGAAGGCATGTGTGATAAGGATATGGAACCCGCACTGCACTTCTTGATGGTGCCTAGCGGTCATAGATGTCTCATCAAGCTCAACGCGTAGCTCTGACACGGTAGCTGGGTCTGCATGCATTGAAAGCAGGCAGGGTCAACGAGAAATCACTCAGAACAGACACTCCGTCCAAAAAGAGAATGAATTGCAGTCAAAGAGATTCAAACTTTTGAGAAATACGAGTGTGTCTGCTTGCCAACCCCTTTCTTCAACGCCACCTGCTATTGTACATCCTGGTATCATCGACTGGTATCATCTCGGCGCCTCTGACCACCCACATCTATGTTCTGAATATCTGCGGCCTGCCCAATGCAAGCCCACATTAGTGGAAAATATGTGCCATCTGACATGTTCAAGTGACTTAGTCAACATCGATCACGACCTTCAGTGCACCATGCTTGGATGCCTGGCCGAATGTCTCGTAAGCCTTCTCCATCTCGCTCAGCTTGAAATCTGCGTCTGGTGTCAGCGGAGGAAGTTCAAGGAGAAGAAGTCGGATGGACCTACGGTGAGTGATGAGTTGAGACGGCTGCAGCTTGCCGGACTGGACAAGCTTGAGCAGCATGGGCGTGGTAGTGGTGTCAACAAGCCGGGTAGTGATGGCTGGTACGAAGTCAGTCTTCTTGCTCGAATCATACGGTCTATGTAACTTTACCAATGTTCTTGTCCCAGAGATTCTGCAGGTGAAGGTCCACCTTGGTCCCATGAACACCAACGTTTGCCAAGACTCCGCCGGGGGCAAGCAGTTCCTGGCAGAGATCAAACGTGGCCGGAATACCAACGGCTTCAATGACAGAGTCACAACCCTTGCCCTCCGTCATGGCCTTGACGTCGGCGACAGCACTGCCTTTGGAGCTATCAACGGTGTCGGTCGCTCCGAACCGTTTCGCAACCTCGAGTCTGTTGGGGTCCGTATCGATGGCGATGATCTTGGACGGAGCGTACATCTGGGCCGTGATGATGGACGCCAGACCGATCGGTCCCGAGCCGACCACCGCCACGGTCCCACCCGGCTGTACTTTCCCGCAGAGGACACCACACTCGTAGCCGGTCGGGAAAATGTCGCTGAGCATCACCAACGACGCCTCGTCCGCGCCCTCGGGGACGGGATGCAAGCTCGACTCGGCGTGCGGGATGCGGACGAACTCGGCCTGGGTACCGTCGATCTTGTTGCCCAGGATCCAGCCGCCGGTGGTGCAGTGGCTGTACATGCCCCGGCGGCAGTACTCGCAAGTACCGCAGTTGGAGATGGCCGAGATCAGGACCTTGTCTCCCTCCTTGTACCGGGACACGGAGGAGCCGGTCTTGTGGACGACGCCGACGCCTTCGTGGCCCAGGATGCGGCCGGGCTCGCACGTCGCGACGTCGCCCTTGCGGATGTGCAGATCCGTGCCGCAAATCGTCGTCTTGAGGACTTTGACGATGGCGTCGGAGGGGTTGACGATCTCGGGGAGAGGCCTGTCTTGCAAGGCGACGGAGTCGTTGCCGCCGTACACGAGGGCCTTCATCGTGGACAAGTGGCGTAGCAGGGTCGGTGGGCTTGCGGCGATGGCGCTGTGATGCAGCCGAGTTGAGAACTTTGCCGTGGTCGCGAGCGCGGGGAGAGTCGATCTCGAGCTGCGCAGCAAGAATGATCTGGCTGCCCGAGAAGTGGCTGCCATTGTGATGATACGGCGCGTGTGTGAGTGGGATGTGCGGGGGTTGTTCGGCTGACCGGAGGTTTCGAGGACGAGAGACCGGTGATGAATCGTGATGAGGAGAACGGAGGCTTGAAGCGCAAATACTCAAACGGAAACCGAATTGTCGATTGTGATGGGTGTCGAATCGGGGAAGAAAGAGAATCCAGAGCAAACCAGCATAGTGCAAGACGGAACGCCTGGCTGAAATAGCTTCCACGAAGCAATGCCAAGATCACGGTATCTCGGTAACTGACTGTATTCCAGGTTGGTTTATCAGATCATTTGGCTCGTCAAAGTGCGCCGAGGCCATGGTCTGATTTGCCGTGTTGGTCGCGACGTCAGGGACGCATTGTGGGGTATAGAGGCGCAGCTGGGGGGAACCGCCTGATTTCGCATCCGGGGTTCATTCCGGCTTACTCCGAGTGGTAACTACTAACAGGAGAGCAAACCTGTTCAACCACTTGGCTGAGAGAAACTATGAATTGATCATGGGGATTGATCCTTGAGTCGGCGCTGGAGGTCCGAGCATCTGAGGGGCTTCGATGAGTACTACCAGGCACATTACCCTCAGATTTGACCAGCGCGGTGTAGATCAATGCTTCTCCCAAGGAACTTCGCAAGTCGCACTGATGAAGTCTTTTGCACCAGCATCGTAGTCTTATCGACGAAACGACGGCCAGCTTTGCCAAAATGTCGGATGCGAAGTAACAACGGAACCGGCTCATGAACCGGCGAAAGCGGGGTCAGCCGCGGCGCCGTCCGATTCTTGACCCACAACGGAAGCATAAAGCGTCCGGGACGATGAAGCTCGGGAACTCAGCAATGTCGGCGCGGGTTTACTGACTTGAAAGGGCCATAACTTAGCAGCCAAAGCGGCAGAAGGCCCTCTGGTTGAATGTGCGATATTTCTCTAGATTCCAAGGCCTGCACTTCTGAACTCTGTCTGAGTCGTGCTTCCGGTGGGCCGACAGCACTGCAGACGCCGGAAGCCCACAGCACGTAGGACACTGCTGGGCTTACTCTAGGGGGCTGGTTCGGAATATTCTCGTATAAACAAACCCAAACAATCATTCGCTCACTTTCGAGACGGCTGCCCGCACACTCGGAAGACGGAGGCGGCTCAGCCGCTCGTCATTCTGCCGTATCGCCCCGCCATCGGCTGCAAGGGCCCCACTACCCCGCCGTCGTTCCTGGCGGCAAAACGAACCCGAACGGGGCCCCTATGACTTCATTCCAGCCTCCCGTCGTACGTGACAACTTGTACCTGCTTACTGTTACTTAACGTCCCACCACCCTCTCCAATCTATTATGCTTTATCTTTCAGCTCACCAGTACCTTATCCTCAGCCCATACACCCCCATCCATACACCCCATCCAACCACATTCATCCACATCGATAATACATCAAGATGGCCACTTCACCCAGCGCGAAGAGACAGAAGTCGTCCAAGGCCGTTTCATACGAGCTCATCTACTGGCCCGGACTTCCCGGTCGAGGCGAGCACATCCGTCTCGCCCTGGAAGAAGCCGGCGCCGAGTACACCGACACGGCGCGCAAGGAGGACGGCATCAAGGAGGTGCTCGCCCAAATTGACGTCAAAAACCTCGGCGACGAGCTGAACCCACCGCCCTTTGCGCCGCCCATTCTCAAGCACGGTGATCTCTTCATCAGCCAGACCCCCAACATTCTCATGTACCTCGGTCCACGCATCGGACTCGCGCCCAAGCCAGAGGAAGACGAGGACGCCATCTATCGCATCAACGCGCTGGCCTTGACGGCATTGGACGGTCTGAGTAAGGAGACGCATGACACGCACCACCCAATCGCGACTGGGCTCTATTATGAGGACCAGAAGGAGGAGAGCAAGAAGAGGGCGAAGGACTACATCGAGAACCGCCTGCCAAAGTTCTTGGGCTACTTCGAGAGAGTGCTGAGGGGCAAGGCGAGTGGAGACGGGCCCTGGCTGTACGGAGGATCGTTGTCGTACGCGGACTTGGTTCTGTTCCAGGTGAGTAGATAGTGTCGAGAGGAAGTGAATGATCTGAGCTCGGGCTAATGGACGCAGTGTGTCGATGGCCTCAAGTTTGCGTTTCCCAATGCCCTGAAGCGACTCGAGGGAAGCGGTGAGTACAAGGGCGTCTTTGAGCTGTATGATGCCGTCAAGGAGCGTCCCAAGATCAAGGCGTATCTTGCAAGCGAGCGTAGACAGAAGTACGGTGAGGGAATCTACCGCCACTACCCGGAGCTGGACGAGGAGGCGTCGGCGTAGGCCAAAGTGTATTGGTAGCATCTTCGTAACACCAAAAGGCAAGCGGGACGGTAAGAGTAAAACAACAGCATTGTTTGTCTACCTTGAGAAAATAATGTATGATCTCGACCTTGTAACTTGGATGGCATGGACATATCTATGGTGGGCGTGAGCTATCGTTTAGCAGAGGAAGGTGCCTTCCACATTTGCGCTTTCCTCACTTGGGTGATTTTGAACGCTAAGCTGGCACCTTCCACAACAGAATCTCTTCTGCCAAAGATAATCTGCGCACAACTCCCTGCCATCAACACCCACGTTCGTCCTCAGCACCCCAAACAAAAATCATCAACGCACTGCAATATTCCCGCGATAATTCGCATCGTCGCCAAATATGCCGAGATCTCGCGATCCATCCGAGCGTAGCTGGCCCTCAGCACACCCCAGCACAGCAAGCTACACCCGCCTCCAACAATCGCCTCAAGCTTTAAGGAAGGGCAACTTCTTCTCCAGACTCTTTACGGGAGGATATACCCGCATTGAGCAGCATCGCGCGAAGAAACAGAAGGCAGCTGGCACCAGTGGACGCAATCTCTTCACCAAATGGATTAATCAAGTAGCCAGTGGCCTCAAGAGTCAGAAGAAGTCCACCACATTCTCTTCACCTCGGCAGCTATGGAGGCGCCTCAGAGGAAACAAAAAGCGTCAGGTCACCCTTCCTAAGTCCATTCGCCGCTTCTGGAACCGCATTGTGGGCAGCAAGCCAGCCCAGGAGGAATATCTCTTGGACACCTTTGGTGAGGTCAGAATTGCCCGAACGATTTCCGACCTCGACAGCGAGGCAGGCCTTGACCCAGCAGACGCTCCAAATCCTATGGATGACGCACAAGATATCATAGCCTGCAATCACAAGGTGAGCGATTGGTGCGCACTTCAGCTCAAACGCGCGACAAAAGAGTGGTTGCTGACAGTTCACAGGCTGGCGAATGTACCGTCAAACTCCGCATTGGATTTTACGACATAATTTGCAAGGACAAGGGAGAAGGTCGCTTGGCTGGAAGCAGGTGGGACAAAGAAGTCCTCTTGAACACTTCACTCCATCAACTGGTCTACAACGGCATCCTTACAGCCCTTGTCCTCAATCGCAACGCCGACCGCGCTCTCAAGGGCGCCCAAGATCTGAATGAGAGGCTCCTGGGAATCATCGAGGAAGCAAGATCGATCAATGATGGAAGTTACCTGGATGAGGAGAGGGTCTATAATGGAAAAGCTGTTGGTGTCACTCTCGAGGGAAAACCCGACCTCGGACTGGAAGATATCGAAATATCCGGCAAACAGGTGGGCCGCGCAGACAGGCGTGGCTTTTTCTACATTGAGGGTGTCCATAGACCAAGTGTCACGCCTCCGAATCATATTGCTGCTCTGAAAGACGAGATTGACCAGTTGGGACTGGGTATCTTGGAGGCTATGGTTTGAGCTGTTGGTATAATTGAGAAACAGGATGGGTTTGGAGCTTGGGGCTTAGCTCAGACAACTCCATTTGATAAGGCTGAGGAAACTTTGTACGGTACACAGAAAGACTCCATCCTCCGGATGCTTTTGGTTGCGCTTGGTCGTGGCTACAGCCGAGGAATAAGGTTGCATGACTAACAGGAACCTTTTGAGATCATTCAACCATTCCATGTCGCCAAGGTAATTTCAGTTCTAGCCTGGTCTTTCTCCGTTGCCTGACTGCATCCCGTCTCCGTTGTCATGATTTACAATAATAAATACCTTGACACAAATTCGAGGCTGTTCATTTCTACTTCTAATTTTTACAGACGTGATCAGCCCTGAGTTCATCGGCCTATCGCAAACTATTACTGCCTGCATTGCAAAACTTGTCGCCAGAGTATCTCTGAGAAGAACACCCAATACCGTCGTCATGATTCACCAACCGGAAGCTGACATAAGTGTGACGAACCCGGAATTGCTGCAGGTAAGTTCACCCATGCGCTTAATTTCATCACCGCTGGCAGTTAACTGACCCGACACCCATAGCAAGCCGGGAACACAGTCCATTGGCTTGCTTCCACCTACCACGTTCAACTCATGGAGCTCCGGGAAAAGAAGAAGGCCCTCGACACGGCTACAGACTCTCTTAAAAGAAGGGCTGAGATTTTTGAAGAAGCCGGCAGAATATATGACGACTTGGTGAAGAATTTCAAAGGTCGGTTGAAGCTGCTTGACGCACTGAAGGAGGCGTTTGCGGATGAAGTCAGGGACTTTGAAGAGCAGCGTCGCCGCTGGGAAGAGGCAACTGGCCAACGGGCTGTACGCGGCTCGTTTACGGAAAGACTTGGCTCCGTTGCGCTGCTAGAGCCACCCAAGCAGGAAGTTGAAGACATACCGGAGAAGGATGTCGACATGGATGAAGGACAGGAGACCTGAAGAGGTCCAAGCAGCCGAACATGATACAACAGACTTCGAGTGCACGTTTCATTGCCTCATAGATTTGAAATCTTTACTTGAGCAGACAAGGAAAGCATACGAGTTACGGGAAGGACGGGGAGCAAGTAAATGGTGTTTTCGTTTTCGAGATGTCTTACCTAATCAGACTTACAATGTAATACCTTAGTCCTGCAAGTATTTGAGTTTGGGTGAAGGTTACATAAGGCTTGTGTTGTAGTATCTAATTCTTTGCCTCCAAGGCAATAAAAGAAGGAAGGCGCTTGAGCTCACAGAGCAACTTCCTCCCTTCACCACCACCAACACCCTTCCAGCCCACAAAGAAACACAAAAAAATTACGCACACCGCCAAACAACGGTCTATTTTCAACACACAAAAGAAAAAGTCACCATACGCCAATCACTACCTGTATCTTTCCACGCACAGCAAGAAATTCACACAAGATGCTGCAACAACCCGACAGCCCAATTCTCCCTGATGATCCAGACCTCCTTCAGGTGAGAATAAATCCATCAATCGCTACCTAGAAACTTTCCCAAATAGCCTGTCGCTGACTGTGTTGTTCTTGTGTGTCCAGGAGCTCAAGAACGGCTACATTTACGAGACCGCTCGGAAGAACGCAGCCGTGGCTCACTAGAAGTCGGCCACAGCGCGTACCGATGAGCTCTCAGAGAAGCTGAAGATGCGACTCCAAGAGGCTCAGGATGAGAAGGCCAAGCTGCAGAAGGCCACAGCCGATATCTGCATCACCAAACAGAGACTGCTCGAGACTATTGAGACTGCCCGGACCGAGAACGCGAAGCTCAAGCAGGTGGCAACAGTGCTGGAGAACCAGTTGAAGGCCGACGCGGCCGAGCTTAGAGCAACCATGGCCCAGTTTCTCAACGACAAGGACCGTTTGGAGCAGGAGAAGAGACGTTTTGAGAAGGAGAAGGCTGCCTTTGCTGCTATGCAGACAAAGCTTGATGGGCTCATTGAGGCCAACCCGGGTCTGAAGGAGGAAACCTGGAAATGAAGACGTGCCCAGCACCCAGGGCACTGTCGCCCCCCAACTATAGATACCGCCGAGCCTCGGATAGTTGCTGGGTAGCTATTTTTCTTCGTCAGTTCCTGCTACTGTCGTTCGTCATCGTCATTCTACTATACGACGTCAATACACAAGAGAAAACTCTTCTTCGAATTGATGTTAGCTTCCAGGTGGTGCTCTTGGTGATGATTGGGGAGAAGCAACAAAATTGATAAATATGAGACAAATTCGAGATTGCGCACGGCAGCATAAAATAGAAAAGCGTAATTTTTTACAGCTTTGGTACAGGGACTGTTCTGTCTCGTCCAGTGGTACATACGAATAACTCACGCTATATCCAGGCGTAATAGGTACAATAAATATCTTTACTCCTCTCTCTCTCTCTCTCTCTCTCTCTCTCTCTCTCTCTTCCCGCCACCACAACGCAGGCTCAACCTCGGCGTCATCCCACACACACACACACACACACACACCGAACGTCGGCTTACTGGCTAAAGGTGAACTCGGGGATCTCGATGGTGGAGACGGTCCAGGTCTTGCCGCCGTCGCTGGTGGTCATGTCGCCGGTGACGCCCTGGCCCTTGCCCATGGTGTACTTGTAGTGCGGGTCGGCCTTGTCGAGGATGATCTTGGTGTTGATCCAGGAGTGGGCGCCGACGGTGCCGCAGTCTTCCCCGGCGCACTCGACGGCGGAGCCCCAGCCCTGGGCGTGGCCGTCCTTGGTGGACAGGGTGTGGACGGCCTTGCCGTTGAGGGAGACGATCTGGGTGTAGTTGCCCGAGCAGTCGTCGTACTTGTCTTTGTGATCAAAAACATGTTAGCGCAATCATGGTCCTCCTTCGGTGCTTTTGACAGTTTGAGAGGAGAAAGAGAGAGAGAGAGAGAGAGAGAGAGAGAGACGTACAGTGCATGGTGATCTTGTCACCCTCATTGGCGTCGGAGCTATTGGTCTGGACGGGCAGCTGGGAGTCGTCGCCGGTCTTCATCAGGGTGTAGGCGTAGATGGACCACTTGTCCGAGTTCAAGTTTTCGGCGATGGACTGGATCAGGTCGCCCTTGGAGGTGCCCATGCCGACCCAGAGAGAGGCGTCGCCCTTGTTGTTGGCGGGAGGGGCGGGCAGGACGAGGGTGGAGGTGGCCTCGCGGATCCAAGAGTCGGAGGCGGTGGGACCGGTGCTGAAGGCGGGGCCCATGGCGGCCTGGACGCCGGCGACGGCCATGACGGCGAGGGCAGAGACGATCTGGCTGGTGGAAGGCATTTTTCTTATTGGTGTTCGTTGTTGGGTTTCTTGTTTTGGTAGAGACTGAAAGCGAGATGTACGGGGAGGGATAGTGAGAGTGTTTGGGAGAACAAAAAGAACGAACGACTGCCGGCAGATGTTGTGTGTGAAGTGAATGATGATGTTGGTTCAGACCATGGAGGAGGAGGAATGGTCGACGAGACAAGCTTTCTTATAACTGCTAGCCCATGGTGGTCCGTCTAGCTTGGCACGACATGGGGGAAACAAATCCGGTAAGAAGAGAAGAGAAACGGTGTAACGTTGGATATCAACCGGTACGGGTGCCATCACCACAAATGGAAGCCGCGCCGGCGAATTTAGGATCCCACTCTGTTTCAAATAAAGAGGTTTCTTGTGGGATTATTGCAGCGGTCTAGACAGGGTCCTTTGGTTGCTTCGAAGGGGCCCGTCGAAAGGCATCTCGCTTCAGCGCTTCATGGAGCGGATGTGCCATTTTCAGGTTGAGATCTTCGCCGCCCTAGCCTAGGTAGCCGTGAAATGACATTGGCTGCCGTCGCATTGGCGGCGGATGGGAATGGATTTTCCCACCCAGTTTCTTCAATTTGGTTGACTTGGACAGCTGACTCAGGGATGCTGCTGGGGAGCCCATGTGCGTCAAAAAGAGCAACTCGAAGGCTGTACCCGTAACTTTAACCACGGTTCTTTTGATCTTGATCCATGGTCTCATTATCAACTCCTCTTTGTGGTCATCCCCCATCTACTCGATCGATGCAAGCTTTTTTGCCAAGGAAATCCCTCTGCCGAACTGGCGGTAGTGTGGTTACTACAAATAGATGGAGTCGGACGATCGCCACCCCCGGGAGCCGGTTGGACAGGGAAGGTGGGTTCTTGTTTCCGAAGAGGGTTATCTGCGGGCTTGATTCCCCTCAATTTACACTAGTCGCCGGTCGGATTTTAATCAACATGTTGCCCCTGAGCACGTAAATGGACGATTCCACCACCAAGGCGCAGCCGTAACCCCCCTTCCCTTCTCCCTTCCCCACACTGATGACCACCCCATTCCCTAAACTCGTTCAAGCGAAATTGTCCTGAACTGACATTTCTGCTTGATATGAACTATAGTCTACTGCGGCAAGCCGTGGGGTTTCATGTATAATGACAAGGATCCCATGCGCAGTTAGGGGTCAGAGTTGGAAACAAGGGTTAAACAAGCGTGTTAATATTACTGTTACGACTATACCGCCTAGTTTAGACACTTCCTTTACAGGCTTAGTATTAGGCAAAAGGGTTAGGAGGTCTCAGGGAAGGGAACGTTAGGATTCCTGCAAGTTTATAGATATTAGCAAAGTCAAGTCAGGAACTCGGAGCCTCTATTCGCACCGACTGCTGTCAGTAGCAACTTGCTGGTTAATAACGGTCAGCTTAGCGGTCTCAGCGCCAAACAGCAGCAGTCGTCAAATACATAACCGCAATCCTCTGCAATCAATTAGTCTTATTTATCGTGTTAGCAACGGTAAGTACATCAGTCAAAAGAACCGGCTCAGAATGATACAGTGGAACGATCCTCCACCAAAGACCGCGACGTTGGTCAACAGCTGCAAAACAGTAACTGCTTGCCACCAAGATGATTGGTGGCGACGTAGATGAAATCAACAGCCAGAGGGTGATTTGAACATACTCGGTGTGATAATCGTCACGTAGGTTGCAAAAAAGAAGAAAAAAAAGAGGAAAGGGAGAGGCGCAGATGTAGCACAGGGAGCCCGATCGGTTAATCTGAAATTCCAGCCCGGGAGCGCCTTGAAAACCCGGTTCAATCATGTTTTCTTTTCCTTTTCCTTTCCTAATTTTTCTTCTACTAGTCATTTACGTTGGGAGTGCCAACAACCACACTCCAGTATATTGATGGACGTGTGTGAGTCTCGGAAGTGCCTTGAAGACATCAGCGGTAGTCTCCAATTCAAGTATTCGATGCTCCTCCTCCGCAACAGCAACAACGAATTCTTCTCAGCACGATCATTCGATTTGCATCCACCATCCACCGTTCACCTGAGTGAACTGGAAGATATAGCGCGTATGCCCTCGTTGCCCTCTTGTCCACCCGGGGTTACTGTCACTCCAGCATCACTTACCGACTTGGACGACGTTTATATAAAGAGGCCGGATCTACTCTATTTGGGGGCAACCAACAATTTAGAAGCGTCCCTTCTAGAGGAAATCAGAGTATACAAGCTAGTCAAACGCCATCCACATCCAAATATCGCAGAATACCGTAGCTGCTTATTATTAGATAGTCAGGTCAACAGCATTTATTTTAAACGCTACCAAGAGACGTTAATGGCAAAAGTCAATCCCGGCCACCTCAACAAGTCCATGTTCATCCAAGGACCCGATAGAACCACGACTCGGAAGGAAGCAGTTCGATATCTTCCCAGCATCAGGGCAGGTCTTCAACACTTGCATTCTTTGGGCATTATTCACAACGACCTCAATCCGATAAATATCATGATTAACAAACATAATAACCCAGTTATCATAGACTTTAATAGCTGTCAAGCTGTTAGTGCAACGCTGCAAGATATAAAACGCACGTATAGATGGCACAATCAGGATGTTGCTGTTTCTAGAGAGAGCAATAATACCGACGCCCTAGAGGAGATCCAGGTCTTTCTCACTAGTTCCTCTCCAGAAGACTTTCTGTTCTCGGCGTAACAGGTTTTGCGACAGAAGCATAAGGGGTTGAGAGGTTGGGACTGGAAGGAGAATCCTCCGTTCAAAACTAAGCAGTAAGAAGAGCTTCATACGTGTTGAACATGTGTCGCCCTTGCCCATGCGTGTTGAACACATGATTAGCACTATCTCGCTATCCAGACTTTCATACTTGGTTGACCTCACTTCTTTGGCGGCACGTATTTGTCCGAGTTGGGGCAAGTGGAACTCCCGCAGTCCTTAAGCTTCTCCATGACCCCTGCCCAAGCTTTATAGTTGCAATGATTGGCTGGCCCAGATGGATTGCTGTCAGAAGGAGATGCCGCCGTACTAAATTATATATCAGATAAACTAAACATGAACGACGTAGCAAGCCTTGCATTGTGGTTTTGATGTGGTTCGTTGATTTTGGTTACGTAGGTCTTCGATTTGGATGGGAGACCAGGCGAGATTGTCTGTGGGTTGGTAGAGTTGTCAGTACGGAAGGCCTCTCTATCCTGCTTACCTCTTTATACTTTGGGCCACCTTTTTTGAACAAGGACAGACCGTCTAAAAACGTAAATAAAGGCTTGAGATGAGGGGTGGCTCGACTGCGTAACTGGCACTTCGAAGCGCACCATTAGAGGCCGCACCTCGCCCAAAAGGTATTTCATGTTGATGTGAAGATACCCCCTGCGCATAGTGTTGGAGAGAAAGGTGTTGATCACAAACAGGGCATTCGATGTTCAACCAATGGTATGCCAGATTACTGTGATAAGAACCATCAGACAGCCGCAGGCGGGTGTACATTTGGCAATTCCTCTGGGTGTAACTTGTAAGGGAAAACCCCCCAAGGCAAGGCCACGTTAAGCCGAGCAACCCGAGACGTCAACACGGCAAGAAATAGAAGATAGCAATGTGCTACACCCTTGGATCAATAATCCGTCATCGAGAGGAGAATAATCATGCTTGACAAGAACCCCGGAGGCATCACACATTCATGTTTGCAGGCGTACCTAATGAGGGCCATAGCTTGTCGAGAAGAGGTTAATGCTCTGCGTCACTTCAACACCCAATCTGTCGGGGGAGTTGAAGCGTTTTCTTCATTTGGCCACGCGGATCATGTGCGACAAAGAACAGCAAGTCTTGGTTGAACTCGCACGATACAATCCATGGATACCGACATTGACCGGCACGGAGCATGAATACTTTGGCGGGTAGCGGTAAGAGCTGAATCACATAGGAATAGCAGTGGCCTGGAAGGGCGAGGCTGGTACGAGCAAAAAGTCGTTCAAATGAAATCTCTTATGAAGGACTATGAGATCTCGGCACTGATGATCAGGTGACATTTGGGTAAATCGTTACAGCGAATTTCTTGAGGCTTCGGGGGCTTATTTCGACACCCAAACAGAAGCTTTGTGAACACCCAAATAACATGTTAAAATAATAGTTGAAACAAACCTTTAAACGTTAGTGATGGCGAGAAAAGCCGTATTCTTTTTGGAATGAGAAGCGTTGCGGCGGTTCATTAGAGTCAAAATCATCATTCCCAAAGACGGAACGGGATCGATGACGTAGCCATGATCCATCCCGGCGCAGCACCCAAAGTCTCTCCCTCCCTCAACCTCACCTCACCACTCTCAACTTACCACACCACCCACCAGCTCACCTGACCACAACCATTCGCAGATGCTCCGCAGACCAATCGTTCTCCAACTCCTCACCAACCTCGCATCTAAAACTCATTTGGCACCCTCCTTCCTCACCCCCCAACCGCGCAAGATGAGCTGGATGGACTCCTGGTCCCGCCCCTCCAAATCCCAAGCAACGCCGGCGCCGTTCTACCTCCTGCCCAACGGCGACGCGACACCGTACTGCCGCTCCTGCGGGCGCGTCATCTCCAGCCGCGGCAAGTCGACCTCGTCTTCTTCCAAGGGATCATCCGCCGCCGCGGCCGCCGCCGCCGCGGCGAAGCCCGAGCCAAAGTACTGCTCCGCGCGCTGCAGGGGCCAGAAACCGGGCCGCCTGGACCGCGAGATCGAGCAGGCCTTTGTGCGGTTCCTGCAGGGCGAGGAAGCCGTCGAGGGAGGTAGGGCGACGAAGAAGGTCAAGGGCGACACGCGGGTCCTGGTGCCCTGCGAGCTGGTCGAGAAGAACGTCTTTGGCGAGAGGAAGGACCCGGGAAAGGTGTTTGGGAGGCGGAAGAACCGCGCGTCGAGGGTGATACCCGAGAAGGAGGACGACGACGACGAGGGGATTGACGTTGCTGAGGTAGTACACTACGAGGAGGAGGAAGGGGAGGATCCCGGCGAGGACATCATCGATGAGATGCTGGGCCGCACAAAGCCGGCCGCCGACGTGGACCCGGGCGTGACGGCTGGTCTGTCGGTTCGCAGCGGGACGCGGATACGGCCTCCGCAGACGCGGTCACAGGTCAACGGCAGCGTCGGCGGGGAGAAGGGCAAGGCGGAGAGGACCGAGGAGACGGATGAGATGCGGGGCAAGAGGGAGGAGGGACAGAAGAGAGCGCACGAGAGGGAGCTGGTGAGGTGTGCCGCGCGGCGCGGAGTGGTGTTCGGGTTTTTGGTCGGGGAGGAGAGGAGGAAGTGTGAGGCCGTGATGCAGGGCAAGGTCGTTGAGCCGAGTTTTGCCAAGGGGGATTGGGCTGTTCGGTGGAGGGAAGATTGACACACGTAGTGCGCTTGTGGAAACGGACGATGGAGATGAAGATGAAACTTTGCGCTGTAATTCTATTTTTGCAACCTTTCCAAAATCGTATGCTTCATGCTCTCTGCTCTACTATGCAAGTCGCTTCACTAGAGAAAACTGGTAGCCAGGGTGATAGCCGTAGTATACACCATGCCGACCACACCCAGAGCCATCAGTGCACCGTCGTACATCTTGGCTTTCCTCGTCTCCGCGATTCCCTTCATATGCAGGTACGGGGGATAGATATACACGAGAGGCACACATGCGAACGAACCAATGAGGGCTACGAAGCGGTCCAGGTTGGCAGAGCCAGCGATGGAGACGCCGATGCAGATGGCCACCAGGCCCGTGCGGAAAGCATTCTTCTTCCACTTGGTCACGAGGTCCTTCTTGCCGGAGCGGTGTCCGAAGACCTTGCCTTCGATGATACGCATGGCGGGGAACAGCTGGACGGGGTTGCCGACGAGGACGGCGAGGGCGTACATGAACTGGACGGCGTTGACGAGACGGCTGTCCTGGGGGTAGTTGTTGATGACCTCGATCTGAGTGCGGTCGCCAAAGGTGGCGTAGCAGAGGGCGCCGACGGAGGTGAAGACGCAGGTGATGAGGAGCATCACGCCGGCGAGGAGCTTCTCGAAGTGCTCGGGCTTCTTCATGCTCGCTTGGATGGGGATGATGAGACCGATGCCTTCAAAGGTGAAGATGGAGGCGCCGATGGTGAGAGTGTAGGAGGCCGGGTTGAAGAGCCGGACGGACGGGTCCATGCCACGGGTCGCCAGGGCCGAGATGTCGTACCACCAGATGTAGCCAACTCCGAGCACGATGAACACATCGGCGAGCAGGGCAGCAGGGCCAAGCTTGGAAATGTTGCGAATGAAGGCGAGGGGGACGAAGACGATGGCCTGGAGGGCGATGAGAGCGGTCGAGTCGAGGGGGTTCGCGCCGTTGGTGATTGCTTTCAAGAAGGAGAACCAGTTGTCCGCCACGAACACCAGGCCCGTGCAGACGAAGCCGAGCTGGGATAGGGTGATGGAAGCGAGGATCAGAGAGCGCATTCTCGGGCCGGAGATCTCCTTGCCGAGGTCACCGTAACCTCCGCCGTACCGGGTTCGGCATTGAAGGAGCAGGTGGAATGCGCACATGGAAATGGCGGCCACGACGAGCATGGTCAGAGAGGAGAAGAGGATACCGCCGTTCTTGAAAGCCTTGGGCAGGAACATGATGCCGGTACCGATGAATGCTTTGAGGGTGGTGAAGAAGGTCTTGGTGGTACTCGCGTCGCCGACCTTGCGGGCGAAACGCGAGGATCGTTTCCGTCCGAGAAGAGGTCTCGTTTCGGTCGGGGCGGGGCGTCCTTGCTCCTCGTCCTCGTCGTCGGTGACGATGGCCTCGTCGTCCGAGTCGGCGAGGTCCTCACCGGCGAAGGAGCCGTAGAAGTCGAGAAACTCGACGAAATTCCGCGTGATGGGGAGGTTGGCTGCTGTGAAGTTGTGTTTCTGCATGACGAATTGGCGGCGGAAGCCCTGGGGCATCAGCATGTCGGCGGCGGCGAGGTCGGACTCGTGGCCAGACTCGGTGCGGCGAGGATGGGAGAAGGTCTGGGCGCGCTTGAGGCCTTGTTCCCTCGCGGAGATCTTGTACAGGTCGCGATGGATGTCGCCGCCGGGTAGCAGCAGAGAGGAGACCTCTTGGGGCTCGTCCGTGTCGTTGCCGTTGCCGTTGCCGTTGCCGTTGCCGTTGCCGTGGATGCTCGGGGCGGGCGGGTTGGAGTTTTGGCGGGTGAGGTCGCCGTTGGAGAGGGTTCGAGTGCCGTCGAAGGAAGTGCCGTAGCCAGCGGGGAGGTGTTCGGCAATGACGGCCGTCCGTAGACGCTCGTCTGAGGAGGATGGCGATGTGTCGGACATGGTGGGGGGGTCGTGGTGGTAAGGATTCGTTGGTGATGCTGGTAGTATGGTGTTTTTTTGGGTGTTTTTTCTTGAAAAACAAAAACGTCGACGACGATCGAATCGGGAAGAATCGAAACGACGGATAAGAGGCCCCTGGGACTAACTTGAGTCGCAATTGGAGGGGATTGGGTGACGTATTAAGATGCCTCGGTCGAGGAACGGGACTGGGAGGTCAGGGGAGAGGTCCTCCGGTGATGTTGGTCGTGGGTTCGTGGGAAATCGTGGGGAGAGAAGGGAAGAACCTGCAATGCTTCAACGTTGTTTTTCCTTTTTTTCCCTTTTGAGGGACGCCGCCGCGGCATGACTTCACGAAGCCGGAGCCGCTTGCGGGCCCCGGTTGTTTATGCATGGGAAAACAAGATAGAAGGGTACATTGAAGCGTGTGGAGAATATGGGGCAACACGAGGTACTATTCTATCGCGGGGGTGAGGGAGGAACATGTACCTTGAGGTACACGAGAGAGGACGAGGACTGGGGGGGGGGCCCCTTAGTGGGCTTCAGCGGCCTGAAGCGCTGCAGTGGGACAAAGTAGACCGCCGTAGGCAAGCCGCAGGAGGCTCCTAGGCCCAATCAAGTTACGGCTCTAATTACGCAGTACGTCAGTTTGCAGTGTTGGACGGCCAAGTTTCGGATCGGCAGTGGAGAGGAATCAGGGGGGGGGGCGCCCAAAGGAAGCAGCTGTTTAGCTGAGGTAATAGCGGTGAGGCTTAGGCCGAGGAGAACAGGGGTGTGGCATGAGTGAGAGAGAATGAGTGAAAGAGAGAGAGAGAGTCTGAGTCTGAGAGCATGAAATTAGCATTAGATTACGGGAGTCTGTGAGGTCTGAGTCCGAGAGAAAGAGGAGGACTGAGCTACCAACATCTCATCGCCAGCAGAGCAGGTAATTAAGACACGGAAACCCAAGACAAATAGCAAGACAGCAACAAGACGAGACAAACCCCAACATGTACGACATGACTTGGTCACGGGATAATGCCTTGTCTTGTCTTGTCTTGTCTTGTCTTGTCTGAGACTCTGGTCTTGGCCAAATGACAATGTCAATTTCAATGTCCATGCATTCTCTCCCTCCCGCCTCAGCCTCAATCAACATGAACTCGCTCATCCTCTTACTGCGGTATATACTGATCTTTCATTATAATCACTCGTCTCATCAAGGTTTTCTTCAACCATGTTCTCGGCGGGGAATGACGCCACGCAGACCCTGAACAGAAATTCATACGATCGGAGCTTCTCCGACCCTGGGCCGACCGTGGGAAACACCCATCACGTGATTGGTTGGGCCTCACCGACCGAATGGCCACAACGGAGTTGCGCACGTGGGGATTGGCGGGAATAGCTTCACTCGAGTCCGGCCATAAGCTAGCAAGCACGCAAGCTAGCTCACTCACTCCTCCAGCAAACCGCCCCGCGGATCTCTCTGAACTCATGCTCAAAGCACGCAATCTGAATTCTCCTCCATTTTGGGCGCTGTCACCGACATCCTTTCTTCAGCGCCCGATGAGTGGTTGTCTCACCTCGCCCTCTCTCTCCCGAGACACGCGCTTGCTTTTCCTCTCTGGAATGTCGTGTCTTGCGGAACACCGATCGGGACTCAGCCGGCTCTCGGTCTGGGGCTTAAAATTGTCGTCTGTCCCCGGATGCATCACCCGAGATATCTCATCCTACATTCCATAACACGAGTCCAGCCGGGGAACACGATTGCGAACAGCGAGATGGAAGGCGAGATTTGTTCCTTTTGTCTTCTATTCTTCCAGTGAAGATAGGAGTGCCCACACCGAAAAACAACCCTCCTTTGTTCATCGTCGTCTCTTCTGGCCTTCGTCATCGCTCAACAGGACCCCTTCCATCGACGGCGTCATTGGCATTGGAAGTACCCTTTGCAGACTGTCAGTAGAGCAGATTCTTATGGTCAGGAAACATTAGCAAACTCGCAATCATTGAACCTTGATGCACGTGTACGGACTCGAGCACTGTGACAAGTGTCAGCTCAATGGCCGAGCATTCGGCTTCAGCCCCTTCACTCACCGAAGTCGGTCCCGTCCAGTTGATGCCGCCGCATTGACCCCATCGAGGCGCCGTGCCGGATCCTCCGGCTGCCGTCGTCGTCGTCGTCGTCGTCGTTGCCGCTCTCGTCGAGGTAGTGCTGCTGCGCAGTGTCGTCGACGGTGTTCCAGGATTGGCCGTCGTGGTTACCGAGTTCTGTTCAAGTCAGACACTCCTCCAATGACTTTGACAGGCCGGACAGAGCTGCTTACCATAAATCCAAACCACTTGAGGTCCTCCTCGGGGAAGACATCAATGGAATGGGAAACACCCTGACCAAGGAAAGTCTGTTTTATGTCAACATCATTCTCTCAAGTCACTCCATTCATAACTAACCTGAAGCTTCTCTCCGAAGATGTATCTCGTATACGGGCTCCTCGGGTAGGTAATTGACGTTGCATGGGCGCAACCCCCAACGAAGCTTGACATCAGTGGCGGCTGTTTCTTTCGGGATAGCTGTTTGGCATCAAGCGCGAACGACATGACTTTCACATTGCGAGAAGCATCATCTTTATCTTTAGCATCATCTTTATCTTTAGCATCATCTTTATCTTTACAGTAATGATGTCTCTCAGTGACTAGGCAAGTGTATTTGGTGTGCGTATCACACTCTTGCTTACATGCGTCAAGAAGATTGGGCCCACGGTAAAATCGATCGTCGCTTCGAACCACAACTTGTTACACTAGGCTTTAATTGCTGCGACATCATCGCGTCTCTAATGACCTCTCAGACAGCATAAGCTGCGAGGCCCCTCTACTTATCCAACATTCTTCCTCCGCCGGACGAGAATCTTCGCCCTGGGATTCACCAAGGTCGAGAAGCCAAATCTCATGGGGTCGATAACCGTCTTGTCGTCGTTGGGCAACCTGAACTCATACTCGAGCAAGAAATGCGCCATCACCAGCTTCGTCGTGCTCGCGCCAAAGAAGCGGCCAGGACAAGCGTGTGCTCCGAGGCCGAACCCGAGATGTTCGGGCGACACGCTGGCCAGCTGAGCCACGTGTTCGTTGTTGCCGCCCTCGCGCAGGCGGAGGAAACGGTAGCCGTCGAACTTGTCCGGGCTGGGATAGACCTCCTATGAATTCTCGGTTAGTACGAGAACCAGGCGGGGGCGCACAGAGGTAGGTGGTCCGCCTTCTCACCGGATCCCACATCTTGGCCGACGAGACGGCTACGCCAGTCGTTCGGGGAAGCAAGCTGCCGTCGCTCAACTTCACGTCGTCTTCCATCACGCGGCGGCCGAGAGCGACTAGGAAAAAAAGAAGAAAAAAAAGGTAAGTGAGCATGTCTCGGGGGTGTACTGAGTGTCATCGTCGACGCCATCGGATCTCACCAGTTGCGATCGGCTTCAGCCGCAGCGTCTCCTTGAGCACGCTGTCCATGAGCCTCAAGTTGTGCAGCGCAGACCTCCTCCATCCGTCCCCAGCGACGCTCATGACCTCCTCCCTCAACGGCCCAACCAACTCGGCATTCTGGCACAAGTCCAGAATGTTCTGCGATACTAGATCCGTGCTCGAGGCGTTGGCCAAGATCGAGAGCCCAAGCTGCTGAAAGGCCGCGTTCTGAGCCGTCTTATCCTGCTGCTTCCTCGCCAGCTTCTCGATCCACGACAGCGCGTTGCTGAACACGGCGCCCTGCGCTTCCTGCTCACGACGACGCTGCTGAATCGGCTCAATGGCCATGCGGGCGGCGCGAAGCATCTGACGAAGCTCGCGGCAGCAGGGGAGGAACCAGTGCACGAAGCGCCGGATGGGGGAGGGATACGAGCGCAGGACTTTGGCGGCGGCCATGGCTTTGCTCGGGTAGTTGATGGTGATGTCGAGCCATCGGGGGTCGCGACAGAGTTCGGGGCCGAGGAAGACCAGGGCAGAGACGCGGGCGACGATTCGTGGAATGCTCGTGGCCAGGGTTATTTCGTGCCATTCTGCGTGGTGTTAGATCCAAGAGAAGCTTTTTTTTTTTTCTTTGGGCTTGGGAAAGCTGTGAGAACTCGCCTTCGTCGTCAGTCAATACGTCTCGAAGAGCGTCGGCTGCTTCTTGCGAGAGTTGTCCGGATAGCTTGGCTGATAGACTACCGCGTCAGCCGAGCGAGATTCGACGGCGAGCTAGCTCACAACTCACCTATGTCGCTTTGGGTGAGATGGGTCCTGATCATCTCGCGGATCAGCTGACTGCCGGAGCTGAAATACGGCTCGAAGCCCGGAGTCCCGGCCTGCCAGTACTGTTGTCGTCGATCAGCCACGGATATCGGGTTTGAGGGGATGACTCTCCACTCACGGCCAACAGGAACTCCGTCGAACTCAGCCTGTTGTCGTTCTTCACTTCCTGCGCAAACTTGGGGTCCAAGACTGTCATCGTGCCCTGGCCCGTGTACACTCGGAAAGGTTTGCCGCCGTATTCCTTGGCGCCTCTCGCGATGAGTCCCTTTCCGTCTTTCAGATATTCCTCTTTGGTCTTGTTGACGACTGGGTAAATTTCTGCCGAATGGAACTTGCTGCGGAGAGGCGACGATACGGCAACCACGGAGGCTACGACAATCAGAGCCAGCCAGTATAGAGCTGAGTTGGAGCTCGGCAGTGGTGGCGGCAGCTTCAAAGAAGCCAACTCGGCCCAGCTTGGTGATGACCACGACACGTTCACCTCCATGCCGTGTGGAGGATGGGGAGTCAAAATTCTAGGTGTGATTTTGGTTTGGTCAGCCGCAGGTGGCAAAGCTGACAATGTGACCGGCCAAGTCGATGAATTGTTCAAGGATAACAATCGAGAGAATCTCTTTGCGCATCTGAGGTCTATATTTGAAGACTATATTGTAGCAGTAAGTCACTTCAAGCATACCGTCGGCACACCGAAACAGACCTTGAATCATCGTTGTCGCACCCATCCTGAAGGTTCAATTCAGCCAATAAAAATGTGCCAATCGTATGGTGCGGTCTCACAATTGTTAGTAGAAACATGCTCCGGTTTGCCTCACATAAGTCAAGGGGTGCGTCGTCGGAGTTCGGTCCGAAGGCTTGTTAGGCTTTGAGTTGAGTCTTCGGACCGTCAAATCTAAGCCGTACTAAAAAGAACGTCATTATATAGAGCCCGCGACCCGCCCAACAGCCGTGGTGCAATACCATACCAGTCAAAATCAAGCAATATTCGGCTGCACGAGAACCAAACTCGGCCGAAAGCCCGGCCCAGCAGCAGTCTCGGTCGGGACTGCGACGTCAAACTGCGGCTCCGGAAATCCCGGTCTCGGTCCTCGGAACTGCCGCAGTGAGGAGTTCGCTCGCCGGACACGCGCGCTTGACAGCCAATTTTTCTACTGTAGCTCAAAGATGACGACTACAGGATAAACCGAAACTCACATCTTTGCTAGTCTGGGCTGTTCCCCATTGTTGGTCCTACGCGTCTACGGGAAGAGGAAGCTGGCATTTGCAAAGCATTTCCTGCCGAGTCCTGTTCACGGAATCCAGCCATCTATTGCGGTTAATACATGCCCATAACCCCCACCTGCTTTAGCGGTCCGAAAAAGGATGCGCAAAAGTGAAGATCAGCAGCTGCGCCGACTTGGCTTCGGACCGGGAACTTAGCTGAGACCCCGAGCCCGCGTTAGATGGCGTGCCTACGAGTCAGTTCATGCGCGGTGCGAGAGGCTTACGGAAATTAGTACTCGTCTGTAGGGTGTAGAGTAAAGAAGATGATATCAGATGAGACGACTATATCACCGGGAAAGTCTTCGGCCTTCGAAACGGATCACGATTCAGCGAAGCGTTTGTTCAAAACAAATCAACAAGGGACGTTTCTACGACGGTACACGCGTACGGATGCCATAAGCTAGGAAGCATTTTGTTTCCGTGCTTGACAGTTGGGTATTCTCAGGCACATGCAACGCCGCAGGGATGAGGCCGGCTCATCCGGTCGGTCAGTTGAGTCACTCAGTCTCTGTTTGTTAGAGTCGTGCTTGCGGTTTGACTCTCGAAACATCAGAATTTCCTGCATCCAAGCATTGACGGGGCATCTGATCAAATTCGGACTTGCGACTGAGACGTTTTCGAGGGTTTGACGGCACCGAAGAAGGCATTGCAGTAGCCAAGAGATATTGTTCAATTCGCGATGACATTCGGAATGTTCCGTACATAGATATCATTGGTGCGAAATTGCAGTCCGGTCCTCGATCACCAGTTGGCTACTAGAGTTGCTTTCTTCAAGATGTAGCGGCCTACATTCGGCGCACGTATCGACCTCATTCGGCCTGAGCATCGTACTGGTCTCCATTCTATCTCTAGTTGACTCCTATCTTCATGTCAGCGCCTCCTATCCCGCGAACGAACAACCTCCACACTCCAAACAAGCTTCATCATGCTTTTAAAGTTGAGTCGGTCCATCTCCACGCCGTCGACGGTCATGATTCCCTCTTCAGAAGCTCACAACAACAAATAGCCTACGAACGAAAGCGGCTTGCCTGCTGGCCGGATGAAGATTCTTCCTCCGCCATCTACCCCGGAATGCCACCTTGACACCTTCTAGGGCCGCGCTTCTCCGCACTTCTATTTCGCCGTGGAGTAAGAAACTAGTCCTCCTCGGGGCTGTCAAATGTCCTGGGACTTCAATCAGGACGCCTGCCGGTGCCAATTGCCGTTCCCAGATGGGGATCGCCGTGGGAGGGACGGAACGACGTCGCATCGCGTGCCGGGGGCCGTTGAGATGAACGCTCGACATCATCAAAGTTTTGCAGGGAATTGGACGTGTGGCTGAGAGGTTGCTTCCCTTCCAGTACATAAGCACCATCGAACCCCCGACGACAGATGATCATCCCAGATGGATCTACTTGGCACCTGTCCTCTCCAGCAGCCCCCCTTTCCGAGATGAAGTCGTTCACTACCTCGGCAGCCCTGCTGCTCCCGGCGGCCGCCCAGGTCGCGATGGCGGCTTTCGCCGACGACTGCGCCAACTTTGCCAAGTCCTTCACTCATGAGAACACCACGGTCTGGTTCACCAGCGTCGAGCCCGCCGGCGCCAACCTCACCTTCCCCGAGCGCCACCCCACGTGCTCCGGCACCAGTCAGATTGTCCACGTCGAGCTCTGCCGCATCTCGATGCTGGTCACCACCGGCGCAACCAGCAACATCAGTCTCGAGGCGTGGCTCCCCTCCAACTGGACCGGTCGTTTCCTGAGCACCGGTAACGGAGGAACCGGCGGTTGCATCCAGTACGACGACATGGCCTACGCCACGTCTCGGGGTTTCGCGACTGTCGGCGCCAACAACGGCCACAACGGAACTATCGGTCAGCCCTTCTACAACAACCCGGGCGTCGTTGAGGACTTTGCCTATCGCTCTTTGCACACTGGCGTCGTCGTTGGAAAGGATGTCACCAAGTCTTTCTACGGCAAGGAGCACACAAAGTCATACTACCTCGGTTGCTCTACCGGTGGCAGACAGGGCTTCAAGGAGGCCCAGGACTTCCCCGACGACTTCGACGGCATCGTGGCCGGCGCCCCTGCCTTGGCGTTCAACAACCTTACCTCCTGGAGCGGCCACTTCTTCACTGCAACCGGGACCTCCAAGTCGTCGACTTTCCTGTCCAAGGACCTCTGGGCCCTGGTCTTGAAGGACGTTCTCAACCAGTGCGACGGTCTCGATGGCCACGTCGACGGCATCATCGAGGACCCCGACCTGTGCCAGTACCGCCCCGAGGCTCTCATCTGCGGCAGCAACCAGACCGACGGCTGCTTGACCGGGACCCAGGCACGGACCGTCCGGGCCGTCTTCTCCGGCGTCTACGGCGTCGATGGATCCCTCGTCTACCCTCGTCTGCAGCCCGGCGCCGACTCGACCGGTCCCCTCCTGAGCGGCGCCGCCTTCCCCTACACCACCCAGTGGTTCCGCTACGTCATCTACGGCGATCCCAACTGGGACCCGGCCACCTTGACCGTCAAGGACATGGCGTACGCCGCCCAGAAGAACCCCTTCGACATCGAGACCTGGAAGGGTGACCTCTCCGGCGTCAAGGACCGCGGCGCAAAGACCCTCCACTACCACGGCCTGCAGGACCCCATCATCACGAGCGACGACTCGGCCCGCTACTATAACCACGTCTCGCGCACCATGGGCCTCACCTCGGCCCAGCTCGACGACTTCTACCGCTACTTCCGCATCTCCGGCATGAACCACTGCGGCGGCGGCCCGGGCGCCACCTTCATCGGCAACAAGGCCGCGGCCGTGGCCGGCTACGACCCCGAACGGAACGTCCTCTCCGCCATCGTCCGCTGGGTCGAGCAGGGCGTTGCGCCCGAGGCCATTCTCGGGACTGCCTTTGTCAACGGCACCAAGGAGAACGGAGTCGCTTTCACCAGGAAGCACTGCAAGTATCCCGCTCGCAACACGTACAAGGGCGGCGACCCCAACTCCCCGGACAGCTGGAGCTGCGTGTAAATAAGCTTAGTTGGTTGTATACATCTTCTACTGTATATATAGACACGGCATTAGTCGAGAGTGTAAATGCATAATCACGATCAACAAATTTTTTGCGGTTTGATAATTCGTGCAATGATGTAGGCATAAATTTGTGAACGGCGACCCAATTGCGTCTTCTTCGTCAACCAACAAGCGAACCGGTCCGTCGACCGTGCCTCGTGTGGGTATGATATTCCGGGGTTGGCCACAATGTTCGCGGAGGCCCAGAGAGGACAGACAGGGTGAAGGGCTCAAAGAGTTGGCCCTCAAGCCTCGATGAGATTCACTACTCGTTTCAGCCCAAAAGCCATCAAATCGTCATTCTGAAGCGAATCGCCGATAACAGCCCCGGATTGGGACTCTCCCTCAAGGCACGACCTTGCTTTCACCCGTTACAGGAGAGCTTCTAGAAGTAAGTCATGTCACTAGCCGGGTTGCATTATTGATCTTTGCACTTCGGTAGGCTGCGATTCAACTGATCGGATAAAGCCTAGGCTCTTCAACGACGGAGCACTGCCATGATTAAGCGCAAATGTCCAAAATGTGGATTCACAAGGGTCATGATAACGCGGGAAAAGCTCTGGAGCTTAGCCCGGGCGCAGGGGTGACACCGTGACAGAACTATTCGGTATCCGTGTCCGACTCCCCGGGGACGTGGTCCTCGGCCGGCCACCGATCAGAAGTTCCATTTCAAACCTCCCACGCCTTTTTGCGGAGTATCGCATCTTTCCCGCCCGCGGGGGGCAGAAACAAAAAAGGGTCTCTGCTTACGTTTGGGCATATTTGTCGAGAGACATCGGATGTCATCTACTCAGGTGCCTGATCAAGTTGTGATGTGTCACGTAATTGTCCTGAAAATTTTGCCAAACTCGATCTTCTTCCGCCGAGAAGCTAATGCGAGTGCAATTGAGCCAAATGGGACCACAGGGGGCAAAAGAAGGACCCCAAATGCAACCAACCCCTCGCCAAGGGTCACCGGGGAACACGGGTTGGATTCGAGCGACGAGGACCACAAACCAGGGAGGTTGTTGGCATGGCTCCAGTATGTATAATGTGCCCCTGCGGCGGTGGCCAATTTGGCATGCGTCAACTTACATGGTATATGCTGTTGGTTCTAGCATCTTGACGAACTGATATGAGCTCTGCCCCTGATATATTCCTGACCGGACATCAAGGTTACCAAGTGTGGAGCAGGACCTTTTGATGTTTGCTTTCTTGCCATCTTGTGATCCTTGACCAACCTGCTTGATCATCTCGGCTGCTGTGTCGACGCTTGGAAGGTCGAACCAGCAAAAATGGGCCGATTCGATCGCGTCCACTCTCCCAAACCCGCCAGTGTTATTCTGGTTCCCTGGTGGGCCCAAGGCAAGGCCCATATCAACGGGTGTATGTGCGATCGCTTGGGGAGATTCTGTTCGGGTGACATCCGGATCACCGCTGCTGAATACACCCACCCGTATCCTGGCTGCTCGTAACCCACAAATTTAGCCTGCTGGGGATGTGGCGCCACGAGAAAGGCATACCTCGCTGAGGAAACACATTTCCTTCGAGAGTGCTGCCAGATGCATTATCTTGTTTTTGGTGCTGTCGTTCGTGTTGGTGCTTTCAATAGCTGTGCTGCTTCATACTAGTTCAAAGACGTCTGTCTGGCAGGGTACTGGGACCTGAGCAAGGGGTATATGCAGAAACTAGAATCCAATATGAGGTTCGGGACGAGACGACGGATTCGGTTGGCATTCTCGGCCCATCAACCGTTGAAGGCATCACTGCAACTTGCTTTTTTTCGATGCAGCCCAGTGGCGAGAATCACATCACATCTTGCACATAGAGCTTTTAAAGCTAGGAATATGCACCTCCGTTCTTCTCGTTGGTGCTACGAAACTTCCGCGCATTCATCAGTCTGACAGTCCTTTATTTTTTCCCCGGGTGGTTAAGTCTCCCCAAAAGACGGCGAAACGTTCATCATTAGGACCTGAGCGGATCGGCTACGGGCTCCTCACTGAGCTTTGCCACTGAGCTTGTCCACCTCGAGGCTCGACCAGTGCTCACCTCCATCTCCTCCGCCGATCATGTCCTCCAAAGACACCATAGACGAACCCTACCCGGGGTGGGCCGCCGAAAGCAACACGACACAAATCCTGATAGTTGTTTCCGTCTTCAACTTTTTGGCTCTTGCTTTTGTTGCGGCAAGGTTGTACGCCAGAATCTGGGTGATCAAGGCGCCTGGATGGGATGATTGGATGATGATTCCCGCGTCGGTTGGTTCCCGTCCATGTCTCTCTCATATGTCGTGAGCTAATTCGACTTCTCTTCAGATATGTTCTGTTGGCGGTGGCTGGGTCATCTTTTTGATACAAGCGCAACATGGCCTCGGCAAACACTTTCAAACCATCCAACCGGCTGACTATACCAAGTTTCAACACGCCGCGTTCTGGTCCGTCATTGTATCATCAGCCACCGGAATGTTGTTTCTGAAGCTGTCCATCGCCCTCAACCTTCTCCGACTTAGCACGAGTAGATGGTATCAATGGACTTTGTGGGCGATCATGGGTACGTGATCAGATTCGAGATAATCCTAGGGACACGCAATCTGACATCGAACATGGGCAGGCCTCACGGTAATCTACTGCATTGGCGGAATGTTTCCATTCTTGTTGAATTGCAAGCCAATGTCGGGTTACTGGGACAAATCTACTACGCCGAAGCCCGTGTGCATGGGAATACCTTTGTTTGTCAAGCTGGGCGTATTGAACACATGTAGGGAGCTGATCTGAAAGGTTTCCATACCTCCGAAACTATCAACTAACGGCATCGCCAGCCTTCAACATCTTCACAGACGTCGTTCTTGCGACACTGCCGGTTCCCATCATCTGGAACCTGCAGATGAAGCTCAAACTTCGAGTTTACGTGATTGGAATCCTTAGTCTTGGTTACCTGTGAGTAGGCCTTTCTTCTGGTCTGTCTTCACCAACTAATCTAACATCACTGTCCAGGGCGGTGGCTATGGGCATCATCAAAGCAGTCTACCAAATAGCCTTCGGATCTGATATGGACAAGACTTTCCATTACCATATATATGTTTGGGGATTGTGAGTCACTGGAACCATGCCATTGCAAGAGACCAGCTGCTGATATTTCAACCACCAGTCTTCAGATTCAGTTCGGACTGATCGCAGCTTGTGCGCCCGCTCTGAGGCCGCTTGTTAGCAGGATCCTACGGCTCAGCTCGTACGATGACTACACGAACGAATATGGTAGTAGGTCACAAATGAACGGGACGGCCGTCCGGAACAAGCACCGAAACACGATGCGCAGTGGCATGGGGCCGCGTATCGTCCGAGATCAATACGAACTCGACGAGCGGGGCTTGGGAGACGGAGACAGCGACTGCACTTTGCCAGCTGCCAAGGGCGAGACGGTGGCAACGGCCCAATTCTACAAGGAGCAGACCGGGGACAGATCCGGAAGCGAGGAATTCATCTTGCAGGGTGGCGCAAAAGACGACATCAAGGGTATCATGAAGACAACAGAAGTCACCGTGAAATAGGAGAGCCAAAAAGATCAGCCTGGAAGCCTTCGTTTGTAATCTGCCTTGGGTTTCCTTCGCATTGCTTTCGCGGCAGGTGTATTTAGCACGCGCTACACGGCCCTCTGAAGCAGGGGGAAAAAAACGGATAGTTTGCCAATACCAACGTTGGTATTCGAGTGCGTGGTAATGCGCTGGTCGACTGTACCTGGGTACGAGTGGAAGCCGGGAACTGCTCCTATACTACGTTGACCGAAGACCGGGGTTTTGGCCGGGACCCCGGACGGGACGCACGCACGATAGTGGAGCAAGACCCAACTTCGATGCAACCTGGTGTTGGTTCACAGAAAGCGGTCTCGTCTAGTATAGTATATGTTGGTTCAAGAGGAAGTCCTGTTGGACGTGTCCGTCTCTGATCCCAGTTCGTTATTTCGGTTGGCGGCGTGACTGGGATTGATCGTAAGTCACAGCTAGCAGGAGAAACTGCAGCAGAACTGCGACCGGCTGAGTTCAGTGTTTGCGAAGAATTCTGGAGTCGATGAGTGGTGCACAACGGACACACCATATGAGATAACAAATGCAGCATGTGAACAGAGGTGCCCGATAGATACGAGAAGTTATTTATGTACGGATTAAAATTATGTGCTATCGAAGAACCACGACTATCAGGTTTATCCAGGTTCATCTCCTTCTCTTGTGCCTCATTCGACCCGACGACAAGTGTAGCCGCTGACTTAAAACTCGGCCAGGAGCTTGGGCAGAACGAACTGGTTGTTGTACTCCCAGAGGATAGTCGAAAACTGCGCAGTCCAAGCACCGCCAGTGAAAAAGGTGCTCTTGCGGCCCTGGAGGGCGTACAAATCGGTGATGAAGCCAGCCTTGAGCTCCTCGGGCGAGACATGCAAGTGCATAGGGCCATGGCTAACCCAGTACTTGATGTTCGGGCGCTCGCTGCCGAGGCTGGAAATAGTGCCCGCGTCAGCAAGAAGCTGAACAGACTTTTTGACCATTTTCTGGGCCTCGCAGCTGTCGAGATCGCCGGTGGAAACAACGAGAACACGGAAGTTGTCGGAGCCGAGGTACGAGAAGCCATCCACGAAGGGCGTGCGAGGGAGAGAAAGCCAGTTGCCAGGAACGATGTTGGTGTACGCGGTGCTATCGGGGAGGGACGGGTGTGATACAACGCCAGCGTAGACGGTAGACCACTGCCACTTGCTGAAAATTGACGTCTCTTGTTCGTCAATGTCGATACCGTTGAGGTTGTCGAGGGTGGGCTCGAAAGAGACGAGGAGCTTCTTGGCACGGATCAGCGTGCGGGTGTTGTCGGCGCCCTTCACCAGAACCTCAACACCGTCCTCAGTGCGAGCGGTCTTGATGGCCACCGAGGAGTAGAGAACGTCGTCACCAAGAAGCTCGGCAATGGCGTCGTAGATATCCTGGTTCCTGAGCGACACAGGGACGAATGATCCAATGACGCCCAGGAGAGATCGAGTAATGGGAGCACCGAACGCCTGCATAACGTACAGCGTCGTCATGTCGCCAAGGTTACCCATGCCCAAGCCGGTGACTTGGAAGATACGAGGGACTGCAGCCTCGAGCTGGTACTTCGCCACGAAGTCGGAGAACTTGAGTGTCAGATCCTCAGGAATTCCCACGCTGGCGTCGGGAAACTTGGCGTAGGAAGGCAAAATGTATTGTTCATACTTCTCACAAAGTGATAGGTACTTGGTGAGCCCAGCTTGGGTGGCGTTGTATGCAGGGGCCGTGTAGTTCACCTGCTTGCCAGTCTCAAAGTTGGCGTAGGTGGTCGTCAAAGAAAGACGGACGGGATCCTGGATGGGGATGTTGAAACGCTCGAAGAATTCACGAGCACCCGGATAATCGGTGTACGAATAAACGCCGACATCGTAAGGCTTCTCGTTCTCGGGGTCGTCGTAAGTCGAGACGTGGCCTCCCTGAATATGGTTAGCTAAGGAGTCAAGCAGGACGGTGGCGCGCGTCGATTTCGGCTTACCAGTCGGTTCTTCTTCTCGACTATGGCAACGGTCTTGTTGAAGTCTTCGCGAAGCCTGACGGCGGCATGGGAGCCAGAAGCACCACCACCAAGAATGACCACATCTCTCTCGATGATGCTGGTAGCAGCACCGTCGGGTATGGAAGCCGCTGCTACAAGAGACAGCGTGCTCAAAAAGGCGGCAATTCGGGCAGACATGTCGATAGACGACAAGATATGGATTAAGATTAAAGAGTGTGAAGGCTAATTAATCCTGGAGAAATGGACCGGTCACCGTCGCAGGTCTCTTCCTGTGAGTTGTGAAGGTGGAAAGAGAGCGATGGAGCACGAACGAGAGTGAGGATCTGCATCACAATGCGGCGAACACGACGATATTTATGTGAGCACATCTGGGCTACTTCGTATACCACGCGCAGTCGCATCGCCGAGAGGCCCAGCATATTGAACGAGCATGTTATTTGCCCCTGCGGGACGGGCATTTCGACCTGTTGGCGCATCAACTATTCCTATTGGGACGATTAGATGCAGATTACACAGCAGCAAAACGGGGGTGAAAAGTGGCGCATTTCTCTTGCAGTTTCTTCGGTCTGTCGGCACTCCGCCGCCTTCCGTGCTTGAGGTAGCTATGGGTGGCAATCTTTCGTTGCCAAAACCCCGGAAGCAAAGTTAACAGCAGAATCGGCAAGGGTAGATTGACCCGGTCTCGATAGAGTGAGGTATCCGTGCGACGGAGGAGCATTGAGACAAACATGGGATCAGTATCCCCGTCTATCCATGTGGAGAACGTGGAGTTTACAACGCTGGCTGCATATGGCCAGGGTCCAGGGAACAGGGTTAGGACATGAGGTGTGCGTGTGCCTCCAACGGCAGTGATCCCGCAAAACAGAGAGACTATTAGCAAGAGAGACGAGGAATTTTACTCGTTCCAGACCTTGTGGACTCTTTTTCGACGCTAATGCAATGTCACCTCAGAGTGGGAAATCTTCTGATCTTCTGATCTTCTCCAGTCAATTCGACTTCGTTCGTAACTTCGTCTTCATCACTAGAGAGGTTGAACATCCAACTTTGGGGCCTCAGATGAGATACCTCGCAGCCGAACCGACATATGAATACATGGTTCTTATTCTTTGTATTCATTACACTGTACACATGAGGACGCTGTTGATTTCAAGGCAGAAACGAAAGACTCAGCCCTTTACCAGGGGATGTTGACGTTTGAGAAGCAAAGCAACTGGCATTGATTTTAATTTGATGAGCTCTTTCCTGATAAGCTCTTCGCATGGAAAGAAGATCCCTTCTCTAGAATGTCATCAATCGCTAGTTCAGTATATGCTTGCTACACCACGTGGGCAAGCTCGGTGCACACTTGACACGAGCTAGGGCTACAAATGCAGAGAAATGAGGTTTACGAGACAGGGGCATGGTAATTTGAGTACATCTTCCAGATTCAAGAAAAAGTCCTTCGAGTGCCTTTCGAACTCCGCCGAGTGTTATAACACGCGTATCGCACCCCAATGACAACAGCATGTGACAGATATTGCTAATAACGAGAGGATAGTCGGAAATGGACAGAGAATGGTCTGATGACAGTCGAATTCAACACTAGTGCCATTCCTCAGTAATCCCCCAGGCTCCCCCTTAGGCGAGGCGCACCAAAAAGGCTGTAGGTATGTCGCGGTATACCGCATTCTTGTACGTACGTGAGTACAGCTCATGCATGCTCACTCCGCCACGTGGGAGACGCTCTGATTTGACCAGGATGAGCACCAGCTTGCATGGCTTGGTAGATAATGCCTATCTAGAAGTGCCAATAGCAATCTGGGTGGAAGTATGGCATCAAGTCGTGTCACAGTCAGAAGACTACAGTAATTACCAAGTGGTTAATTCGGAGAAGACCGTGTCCTCGGAGGTTCAATTGTCTGAAGAACGGACGTTAAACCACCGCGACCCACCGCGCAGCATTGACGAATCGCAATACTTGTATGCATTTTCGGACATGAGACGATGACTTCCGAGGTACACAACGATTCAAGAGCGTACATGTATATAACAATATGAAAACTCAGTGCAATTTCCACTTATAGTAACAGAGAATTTGTTGCTGATCAGAACGTGGGTAGATGACATCTCCTTGACATCAATGATTCTTGATTAATGACAGCCACAGTTTTCGGCATGAAAACAATTGGCGTAGTTGGATGAATCGCTTGGCCGAGTATCCTCGTGTAATACAAGGAGATCCACGAGTACTTCAAGTCCCAAGGAACCGGAGGTGGTCTTCATAATCATACCCAAATCTCGTGATGGCTCAAACGGACTTATCGAGAAGGCCCAAACTGATGGGCCGTAAGATGAAGTCGGCCGACTCCTCGTCAAGCAGGCCAACAAGCTCAAAGCCAGCGGAGCAGATTTCATTCTCTTGGCATGCAACGCCGTCCGATACGTTTATAGCTAAGAATATCGATCTGCCCATGCTTCGCATTGTTGATGCGGCAGCTAGAAAGGCCCTTGGGAAGGGCTGTACTCCCGTCGGTCTTCTCAATAGTCGTTACACCGTGAGAAGGGACCTCTTTTGTTGCTCGTCTGAGAGCGAAGTACGGGCTGAAGGTTTTTGTAGCTGAGGGTGAGCATGGTCCCCACTGCGGAGAGAGCTGATGCGAACTTCGCTCTGATCTTGTCCGAAGATGGAGTGTCTTTGAAGGTCGCCACGTCGAAAGAAATTACAAAGCAAGCAATTGAGCAAGCTCCAAGTAGAGTTCTGTGGCAAGTATGTATGGATGAAACAGGTTCAGAACTATTTCAAATCCGGTATCAAATGAAACGAAGCTGTGCCCGAGGTTTGGTGTGTTCATATTTATATACCCGCTCTCTGCTGATGTGAATAATAGCTTTTATCTCGGACGTCGAGGCCCGCAAAGCCCCAAGATAGCACTCATTCAACCTTGAATTGGGACGTTATAAACATATTACAGCCGTTAAAAAGTCCGAAATACAGAGGCTTCTTTATCTTGCTGAAGGAAATCATTTGCCCCTTTTTCATAGACATATTGGATTTTGACCTAAGAAAGTGAGACCTTTCATAAGTTACGCATATAGATCTATCGATAAGAATGAATTATTTACAGTTCTCAACGCCGAATATTTATACAGATGTGAAATGCGCGAAGGCATATTTGAAATTTCATTCACTTTGCCCCTAGGCATCTCATGCATCTGTCAAGATGACAAAGAAACCAAGCGGGCAGCCATCTGTCCCTTGGTTGAAAGTGAAGGTCGTGTCTGGGGAGCAAAGGCTACCAGATACAGTTACGCTACCAGGAAGGTTGGCCGGGATGCCGCAGGGGGCACTGTTGATAATCTACATGCCATGCCAGGGTTTGAATAGCCTCATCTCAAATTTTGATCACGGAAAAACGTACGTAGCTGTGTCCCGGAGACATGACAGGCGGTGGGTTAGGGGGGTTGGGGCCGGCTGCGGGCTGGCGGTTGTAAGACGTCTGGCCGTCAACGGCTCCGACGCCGATAGCGTAGCCGGTGAACTGGAAAGTCCCCGGTCCATGGAATACAAACTTTCCAAGAGCCTGCTCCTGCAATGGGAAGTCGAAGACCAGGTTGCAGACCTTGCCTTGTGTCTGTGCTATAGGCAGGTTAAGGTTAAAGACGGTGCAGAGTGTCATAAGCATATAGTGCAGAGTGAGGAAGTCAGTATAGATAGGTATAACTAAGAGTGAATATTCTTCTCTAGCCCCTCTAAAAATCTAAGAGTAGAGGCTAGAGCCTATTTAGAGAGCTTCTAGTAAGTATCTAGTACTTCTCTACTATTAGAGTTATCTTTTAGATTATTCTAACTAGCTTACTAAGCCTCCTTATAGAGCTTTAAGTTTTTATTCTAATTATAATCTTATTTTAGCTTATAATATAATTCCCCCTTTTTAATAGGTTTATTCTTAGATCTATTAAGCTAGTAATTATCTAATAGTTACTTATAGATTATTTAGTAATAAATCTTAGTTTTAGTTCTCTATAATATCTATAAATCTAAAATTTAGTATTTTTTATTCTAACTATATTAGCTCTTTTTTAAATAGTTAAGTAGCTTAGAGGAGTAGTAAGTTAGTAATAAAGCTTCTATTTTCTATTCTAACTACTTTTATAGTTTTATATCTAATTTCTAAGAAATTATCTTCTTTTTAATAAAGTCTTACTTATTATTAAGTTATAGATTACTTAGTAATTACTTATAATATTATTACTAAGTATTTCTCTAAAAATAGTATCTTCTATTTATAAAATAGTATTAAAACTTATTATTATTAAGCTTTATTTTAGGTGCTTTAAATTTACTCTTTAAAGTAATATATCTCCTTTAAGTTATTTTATTTTTATAGTCTTTATAGTATTATTAAAAGTATATTCTCTTTATAGATAAATAGGTTTTTTATTATAGTATAGAGAATTATTAATAGTTATTTATAAGTTATCTAATATCTAACTTATTATAGTGATATTAAATAATATCTTAACTTTAAGATTATTTCTCTTTTAACTATATAAGTTACTAGCTTTAATATTAATAGAAGATATATAAATACTAGCTAATTTTCTACTATTAAATCTTTCTTTCTTTTTATTTCTCTAAATTATAATATTAATATTATTACTAATCTTTTATTAACTTCTTTCTATCTCTCTAATAACTTTATTTTAATTATAATATAATAAATCTATTATATCTAAGAATATTAATAAGAACTAATAGAAGTCCTCTTCTTCTAATAAGAAAAGTATTACCTCTATTATATCTATTAGTATTTTCTAGATATATTTCTATAATTACTGCTTTTAAACTTAATCTCTCTAAAAGCTAAGTAATAATATTATTCTATACTATAAAAGTATTAATATATAACTATTACTTACCTAATACCTTTCTAGTTAATCTTTTAAGTTTAGTTACTAATTATATTACTTTTAGTAGCCTTTAATAAATACTAATACTATATATATATAAGTAGTAGTAAGCTATATATTAATATAGGTTTTAGCTATACTTATAGTAATATCTAACTACTAACTATCTATAGTTTATTTATAGTATAATAGCTACCTCTAGTTATTTTAAGTAGCTTTTTAAGAATATTAATAAGAAGCTCTCTATCTCTAACTAGTATATCTAAAATAAGATAGGTATCTAATAGTTATCTAGTTATTCTATTACTAACTATTATTTAAGAGAAGCTTAAAGCTATTTAACTAATAGCTAAGAAGGTTTTCTAGTTAAAGAAGAACTTAGCTAATATATTAGCTAAAAAGTATAAAGCTAAAGAGACTAAGTAAAATTAGATATAGAGTAAGTGCTAGATAGGTATCTTAAAGGATATTACTAGGGCTACTAAATATCTAGCTAAGGCTACTAAAACTTAAAATAAGCTTTTTAAGAAGTGTAAGATATTATTTAAATATCTCAAAAACCCTTTATAAATAAGACCTATAAAATATATAATAAATAATAATACTTAATAATATACTATATAATATAACATAACACAGTATATTACAGTATTAATAATACTATCTATACTGTGGATAGAAAGGTCTAGAAAGTCCTAGAAAGCCTTACCTTTAATAAGCTTTCTAGCTAGAACTAAAAGGGTTTAAGCTATAACTT
>JAVHLV010000297.1:0-83184 GCA_036785495.1 Colletotrichum neosansevieriae
TTAATTATATATTTAATAACTTTTATATAAGTTAATAAATAAGTAATTTATTATAAAGTCTTTTATATTTAAAGAAAAAGATATTTCTTTAATAAAGCCTTTTATAATTACTTTATACTTAAAAAGTAATACTTCTTTGCTTTTGTTTTTATAATTACTCTTTTTATATATAAAGAGTAATATTTCTAATAGTAATACTTTCTTAATAAGGCCTCTAGCCACTATATAGTAATTTTACCTGCTTTGCAATAGACCTTCTAACTCCACGCTATGCCTCCTAATAATACACACAGCCTTTAGTTATATAATCCTATTCTAACCACAGCTACACTTATATATACCTATCTATCAGCTTATAGCCTTATAATCCTTAACTTCACAGTTTAATAATAATATCTGTTAACTTATCCTCTCACCTATTATCTATACTGCTAATACTATCTCTATCACCACTTTATCTACTAGCTTTGCTATTATCAGTAATGCTCTCTCTGTTCAGTGCAAGCTATACTCACTAATATTCCCCTATAAGGCTGCCTTAACCTTAGTATTATAGAGAGCCTGTTCAAAGAAAGGCTAATATATAGGGTGTGTAATAACCTAATTAACTTCTAATACTATATTTGCTTATTTATATATAATATTATTATATATCTAGTTATCCCCTATAGGGGTATTAATAAGGGCTCTTCTAAGAGCTATGCTAATAATATGCTATTAGTATTATCTGGGCTGCTTAATAAAACAGAGTGTTTTATTAATTATATTAATACTAAAATCTTATATAATCTTTTATATATTATTAATATTAATAGGCATACCTTATATATAGCTAGCATATTAATATACTAGATCTAGTGCTAATATCTTAGAGGACTTATTATAGGTTAATAAGAATAAGGAAGAGAGTTAGGCATAAAGCTCTGCTTATAGCAGAGCTTTTTATGCTTCTAGCTATAAAAACCTCTTAGAAGATTAAGGAGTTATCTCTTATATATATAGCACCTTACTAGAAAGTTAACCTTTAAGCAAGAAGTTATTAGATATCTTATATAGTAGTATTCACTTTACTAGAAGGTTTACCTTTTAGGTGTTTTTTGCAGCACCTTGCTAAAAGGTGTTCCCAGGCTATAAGAGCCTTAGTAGCCTATTTAGCTCTGATATAATTAGTCCTATTATATATAGTGCAGCGTTACCTGTGCTGTTACTGTTCTGCTAGTCTATTTAGCTAGAGTGTATATCTAATATTATAATATTTAGAGGGTTTGCTTACTAGCAGAAATATATTAGGTTTCTGTATTATTATCCTTAACTAGTAGAGGGCATAGGTTAAAGTGCCTCTATAGTGTTTCCCAAATTATGCTTATAAACTGGGTAAATTTATTATAGTCTTTTTTGCAGGGAGCTGCGTTATAACTATAAACTTAATACTTTCTTAATAAAGAAGTAATTCTCTTTTTTATACTTACTCTTTATATATAAAGAGTAGTATTTAAATAATATTACTTCTTAATAAAGAGGTTTCTTTTATAAAAGAGTTCTTTTATATAATAAGAAGATATATAAATATCTTACTTCTTTATAAAGATATATCTTATATATATTTCTAAAAAGAGGTTTCTAATTTAAAAGTATTTCTTTTAAGACTAACACTTTATAAATAAAGCTTTTCTTTTAAGAATATCTTTTAATAAAAGAGAGGTTTATTTTAAGAAGTAAAATAAGGATAGATCTTATTAAAAAATAACTTAATATTCTAGTAAAGAATAATCTCTTTATATCTTAAGTTATTATAATTTTAAGAAGTATTTTAATAAAGACTAACACTTTTTAGAAAAAGGTTTTCTTTAATAAATATCTTAATAAAAGAATAATTTATTCTTAGAATATATTATAAGAGCATATCTTATAAAAGAATAATAGTTTTCTTTTTCTTTACTCTTTAAAGGATTTATATCTTATTAAGTATCTTTCTTTCTTAAGGAAATAAATCCTTAGAAATATACTTTAAAGAAATAAATATATTCCAATAAGAGGAATAAGGACTAGATATCCTTATATCCAGGCTTGCAAAACCTGGGCTCATAACCTATAAGATTTATAGGTAACTTCTTATAAGATAAGAAGTAAAGCAGAGAGGTAGTTAGGATATAAAGATAGTACCTATAATTAAATATAGGAAAAATAGGCAATAAGCAGTATAAATACTGTAATATGATGTGATATTTAGATAGAGCGAAAAATGTAGATATTGAAAGGTATATATATTAATAACTGTATAGGATATCTAAGGCCTAGAAAGGTGGGGGAAAAGGTAGGTATATATAGACGATTTGGTTCCTAAGGTCTTGCAGCCCTTTAGGTCAGAATTAAACCTTATTTCCAAAAAGGGTAATAATAACGAGGTTTAAGGTTTAAGGTTTAAAGTTAAAGTTTAGCTTCTAACGCTAACTTTAACCTTAACCTTAACTTTAATTTTAACCTTAACCTTAACCTTATTCTGAAACCTTATTATTCCAAATATTCTGATTATATAATATTAGTAATAGGATATATATACCAAAATATGCCATTTTTTGCAAGGATTCCAAATATATTATTCATTTTCTTATACTCCTTATATTCATAGAGTTATAGCACTCTAAAGGTATAGTAATAATAATATATAAGTTCCTTTTATAGCAATAGGAATAAAATATTTCTTACAATTAGTATATAAACTAATAATATAATTAGACTTTTAATACTAAGCTTCTCTAAATAAGAGAATAATAAACTTATAAAAGCTAGCTTTACTATAAAGGATAAATAATAACTTAATCTAAATAACCTGCTAATATTTAATAGCAGTATTATTATACTAAATATAAATAGTAGTCTTACTCTATACTAAAAGGGATAAGGAAATAAGATTAAACTTATTAACTTAAAGGCTAATTTAACTAAATAAAAATAGTAATATATTTAGTAAAGGGTAAGAGATATATATATTATATTAATTTGCTAACTAGAGGTATACTTTAATCTATCTGCAGCTATATAGTATTAGAAGCTAACTGCTAAAGATAAAAAGGCACTTAATTAACACCTTAAATAGTAAAAGGAGAACCTTAACTATAGCTTTATATTTATACCTATTAACTTAGTAATAGCTAAACTATTTATTTTTATTAATAGCTCTTTTACTAATAATTTAAACCTCTTATTACAGATTAGATTTATTATTATCCTTGCTAATAAGATAATAAATAATAATATATTTATAATCTGTGGTAATACTATTCACTTTAGCTTAATAAAGTATAAGAGGGTTACCTAAAGTATTCTAGCTTCTAAAGTCTATAATATAGTTACTAGTATAGACCTTATCTATACTATTATAATAACGTTTTAGAAGATTACTAACTACCTTAAAAGACCTTATATCCTAATAATTATCTATACTGATTTATACTTATTATATAAATACCTTATTAAGCTTAGTACTATAAAGAAGAAGTAACTAATAATTAATATTATAGTGCTTTAATAGTTCTATAAGAGGAGGGAGATCTATAAGATAAGATAGATTAATAGTAATAATAACTCTATAAATACTTTTATAAAGAGTACTCCTAATTAGACCCTTAAATGCTTTATTAATAATAATAAAGTGATAGTTTATATAGAGAGATAGGTGACTTAAAAGGAGAAGGCTAAGAAGTTAGATAAATAGTACTAGGTATATTAAAGTGGCTCTAGTGTCTTAGAAGATAAGGATTTAACTATATTAAATATTAAAACAGGCTGAGAACCTCAAGACAAAAATAACAAAACCACATACTCCTATATACTTATATAGGAATATTATAATATTGTAGTTTTATACCTAGAAGCTCTAGAATAAAGGAAAGGATCTCTCTAAGTATAATAACCTTATTATAGATATAATCTGTTAAGTAAAAGTAATAAAAGCTTCTGAATAATAAGATAAACTATAATAATGCTGATTAATAATACTCCTCTATCCTCCTCTCTGCCCTTAATAAGGCGAAAAGTTCTGCTATACTATGCTAACTAATATACCTGTCTGGGCACCCTCTAAACTAGGCTGTCTGCACTGCTCTGTCTTAATATAGAATAAGATTAGTATATAATCCTATGCTGTTTTTACGTTTTGAATCCACTTTGGGTTTATAATAGGTATTAGCAATATGGGAGTGTATTTTAGCAGGTTATAGTATATCTAGCTTTAAAAGAAAAGACTGCTAGTGTTATACTAATACTATAACCTGCAAAGTAATAGGATATATACTACACTTAATAGATATATATAAGGTTATATAACCTATTACAGAGCATATATATATAGTTTAACACTACTGCTTATATAGTTAAGTGGAACTTCTAAATAGATATATATTAACTTATAGGCTTTTAATATATATATATAAAGGGAGCCCCGAGTCCTGTGTGATCCTCGATCCGGCATAAAACTAACACTTTTAGATATTTATTAATAAAGCACTTTTAGAACTTATTAATATTATTTATATTATATATTTAGATAATATCCTAATTTTTACTAATAATATAAATTCCTATATAAATACTATAAAGTAGGTACTTATCTAATTAGGAGTAAATAGCCTTTATACTAACCCAGAAAAATATAAGTTTTATAAAAAAGAGATTAATTTCTTAGAATTTATAATATTATTAAAAAGTATTACTAGAAAATAAAACAGAGTCTAAGTAATAACTAAGTAGTTAATACCTATTAATATCTAAGAGATTTAATAATTTCTAGATTTTATAGAATTTTATAGAAGATTTATTAAGAATTATTTAAAAGTCTATAGCCTCCTTACTAATTAATTTATAAATATTATAAAGAGTTAACTAGTTATAATCTATAAAGCACTAGTTACTTTCTATAAACTATAAAATTTATTTATAAAGGCCTCTATTTTATAATATTTTAATTCTACTCTCTAGATTTAAGTTAAAATAGATATATTAAACTTTATAATAGAAATAATATTAAGCTAACTAGAAGGTAATATTTAGAGATCTATTATTTTTATATTATATAAGCTTTAAGGAGCTAAACTATAATATAGTATCCTAGAGGCTAAACTAATAGCTATCTATCATATAGCTATAAAATACTAATATTATTTACTTTATTTATAGTATTATATTTAGTTTATTACTAACTATTTAAGTTATTACTACCTAGTTAATAAGAAGATACTTCATAACTACTAAGTATATCTTTTATAAAGCTTATTAATATTTAATTTTAAAATTAAATACTAGCTAGATTACTAAAACCTAGCTAATATCTTTTTAAGAAGATCTAACTATACTCTAAATAATATTAAAATAGATAAAGCTAAAAACTTATTTTTCTATAGATTTTTATAATAGTTTAAGAACTTATTAATTCTAATTATTAAGAGAATAGATACCTAGAGATAACTACTAATATAATTAGTAATTATTTTTATTAAAGACCTTACCTCCTTATTTAAGAAGGAAGTTAGGAATATATAATAATAAGACCCCTTTTATATTAATAAGAAATAAAGATAGTAGGAAACCTAGTAATTACTAAATAACTTAGGTTTACTATACTATAATAATAGTTTATTTATCCTTAATAATTACCTACTCTAAAAGAAAATTCTAAGAATATTTTATAATAAACCCTCTATAGATTATCTAGAAATCACTAAGACCCTTAAAAGAATTTATAATTTATTCTTTTAGAATTTCTAAAAACCTAATATTAAGAAATATATTAAGATATATATAACCTATTAATAAATAAAACTAAGACACTACTTACTATATAGAAAACTTATATCTCTATTAATATCTAACTAATCTTTTAAGTAAATATTAATTAACTCTATTATAAAGTTATTTCTATTTTTGATAAAATAAAATAAGCTCTATAATAATATCCTTATAGTTATTAATTAATTTATAAAATATACCTTATATATATTTATCTAGGAGTTACTTATTATTAATAGGTTAGTTATACTATTAATATAATATATCTTCCTTAATTATAGAATCCTAAAAACTATTATATTAAACTAAAAATTTCTATTTATTAGTAAATTCTAGATAGAGGTTTACTACTTACTAGCTATTAAGAGGAAACTAAGTACTGCTTTTTATCCCTAAACTAATAAGTAAATAGAGTAATAAAACTAAAATATTAAGTACTTTTTATATACTTTTTATAATATTAACTAAGATAACTAAGTAGATTAGCTCTTAATAACTTAATTTATCTATAATAATACCTACTATAAAGCTATCTAAAAGATATTTATAGAATTATTAATAAGCTATCTTTTTTAAGGTTTTTATAATATTAAACTATAAACTACTTCTATATCTATACTAACTATATAAGATAAAATCTAAAACTTACTTATCTAGAAACTAGAGATAATAAAGCTACTATATAAGTTTAATAAAACTTATAATAAGTTTTATAATTAATAAAAAACCCCTATTATTTTTATAGTAAGAGATCTTATTCTACTTTCTATAAAAAATATTAAATAAAGATAACCTTTTTAAAAACTTTTCATAAATACCTAGACTTATTTAGAGTTTACTGAGTAATTAATAGAAAAAGAGCTTATAAATTATAAATAGATACTAATTACTAAATCTATAATACTTTTGCTCTAATATAGTTAGAACCCTTTTTTAGTTTAGCTATACTTCTATAAAATATCCTAATTAATAATAATAATAATAATATCTATATAGTAAACTATATAGTTATCTATAGAGGCCCTAAATAGAACTATTAATATCTTATTAAGTAAAAAAGTTATAGTAAATAAGATAATTTATAGAAGCTATAATAAAATATTATAATAAAAAGTTTATAAAATAAGTTTAGAGTTATAATAGTTATAAATATAGAGAGAAGCACTAAGTAAGTAGTAATTATATAGAAATAAAATATACTAACTAAATATCTTAATTTAAGAATAGCTTAAAAGCTCTTAATAAAGTAAGAAGAAATAAGAAAAATACCTAAAGGTTAATAATAATTACCTAGAGATAACTAATAACCTACTAGAGATATTCCTAAAAGTTTTTAATTTATTAAGTATTAGTATTTTTTTCCTTAATATTATTACTCTTCTCCTTAATCTCCTTATTATTCTCCTTACTCTCTAAAAAAGTAGCTAAAGTATTATAATTTTAAGAATAAAGTTAGAAAATATTTTTATAATACTAAAGAGATACTAAGGTAATATTAAGGAGATACTAAGTATTTATAACCTTATTATAGAACTTATTAAATTCTTATATATATAAAGATTATATAATAGTAAAATTTAGCTAGCTAGTAGTTAGGATCTTTATAATAGAGTAATAATAAATAATCTCTTTATAATACTCTTTAAGAAGCTTATTTTAAGTCTTAGTAGCCTTAGCTAGGTATTTAGTAATCTTAGTAATATTCTCTAAGATACCTACTTAATACTTAGCTTATATTTAGTTTTATTTAGTCTTTTTAGCTTTATAATTTTTAGTTAATATATTAACTAAGTTTTTTTTTAACTAGAGAGTCTTTTTAGTTACTAATTAGATAGCTTTAATCTCTTTTTAAAGAATAGTGAGCTATAGAATAACTAGGTAACTACTAAGTACCTATTTTATTTTAGGTATATTAGTTAGTAATAGAGAGCTTCTTAATAATATTCTTAAAAAGCTATTTAAGGTAATTAGAGATAGCTATTATATTATAGATAGACTATAGATAGTTAGTAATTAGATATAAATATAAATATAGCTAAAATCTATATTAATATAGAGCTTATTACTACTTATATAAATATAGTATTAGTATTTATAAAAAATTACTAAAGTAATATAATTAGTAACTAAACTTAAGAAATTAATTAGGAAAATATTAAGTAAGTAATAGTTATATATTAATACTTTTATAGTATAGAATAATATTATTAACTAGCTTCTAGATAGCTTAGGCCTAAAAATAGTAATTATAGAAATATATCTAGAGAATATTAATAAATATAGTAAAGATAATACTTTTCTTATTAAAAAATAAGAACTCTTATTAATTTTTATTAATATTTTTAGATATAATAAAAGTTAATAGATTTATATTATAATTAAGATAAAGTAGTTAGAGAGATAGAGAGAGGCTAATAAGAAATTAGTAATAATATTAATATTATAATCTAGAGAAGTAAAAAAGAAAAAAGATTTAATAATAGAAGATTAGTTAGTATTTATATATTATCTATTAATACTAAAGTTAGTAATTTATATAGTTAAAAAAGAAATAATCTTAAAGTTAAGATATTATTTAATATTTTTATAATAAGTTAGATATTAAGTAATTTATAGCTAACTATTAGTAATTTTCTATACTATAATAAAGAACTTATTTATCTATAAAGAGAGTATATCCTTAATAATACTATAAAGACTATAAAAATAAAGTAACTTAAGAAAAATATACTACTTTAAAGAGTAAATTTAAAATACTTAAAATAAAGCTTAATAATAATAAGTTTTAATATTACTTTATAAATAGAAAGTATTATTCTTAGAGAGATACTTAGCTATAATATTATAAATAACTACTAAGTAATCTATAACTTAATAATAAATAAGGCCTTATTAAAAAAAAGATAGTTTCTTAGAAATTAGATATAAAGCTATAAAAGTAATTAGAGTAGAGAATAAAAGCTTTTGTGGGAATAATCGCCCACATCGCCTGGTGGGTTGGATCCCGGCCTCCACCGGGATTCACGGCCCGGCGCCGGAACAACTATAATCCGGTCAGGTGAGCAGTCACGTGACCTTTAACATCACGTGACCTGCCTCCGTTAACCGCCCATATTATTCCTTTATGCCAGCCACTCTCTAGATACCTCTCTTCTTAATATATATATCTTAAACCAATATTACGCCCTACCTAACCCCTCTCTTCACTATACCGGTATTTTGGGAAACTAACAGCTTTATTATTAACTTATTATTTTTCTAAGCTACTTAACTATTTAAACAAGAGCTAATATAGTTAGAATAAGAAATACTAAATTCTAGATTTATAAATATTATAGAAAACTAAAAGTAAGATTTATTATTAAGTAATTTATAAATATTATAGAAAACTAAAACTAAGATTTATTATTAAGTAATTTATAAATAATTACTAAGTAATTACTAACTTAATAAGTTTAAAAATAAACTTATTAAAGAGGGAAAATTATATTATAAACTAAAGTAAGGTTATAATTAAAATAAGAAATTAAGGCTTTATAAAGAGGTTTAATAAGCTAGTTAGAGTAGTTTAATAAATATCTTTAATAATAGAGAGGTATTAGATATTTACTAAGTGCTCTCTAAATAAGCTTTAGTTTCTATTTTTAGGTTTTAGGAAGCTAGAGAAGAATATTTAACCTTAGTTATATCTATCTATACTAACTTCCTCACTCTGCACTATATGCTTATAACATAATTTGAGCATATTACTAGTTATTATGCAAGGACATGCTGCTTTCACAGATTCACGACACAAGCTGCCTTCTCCGTTGTCAGTTCCTCCTCGCGTGACTTGCAAGCGTATTGAAGGTTTCTATTATAGCAGGCAGGTCAAGACGCAACACGTGAGTCTGAATCAGTCTTCACCATAAACGAATTAGTGACCTTATTCATAGCTTAGCTTCTCCGCTGGAGAATCGTACATGCGTGGAAATTCCCGAGACACATGCTGAATCCTCATACGAATATATCTTGGTATAGGTTCTTACAACTCATGAGCTGGGATATTAGGCATGGGTTCATCTTAGGCGTTTCTCTATCCAAAGGGCCCGTTTGACGCGGAAAACAATGAATCCTGGCTAACAAAAAGAGTGTAACAACAGTCTACCTGTGTGAAGACACCGCCGAAGACCATAACATGACTGTAGCTGAGGTTGTAGCCTGGAGCTCTTGGATAGGCCCTGAGTCTGGCTGTAATACGGGCGGTTAGGCCGACCTGGAAAAGTTTTGTGAGCGACCCGTCCAATGTGCGTCCAAAGCCCGGTCCCATCCTCCCCATCGTCATTCCTTGACTGCCACAACGACGTCAGGAACATTGCCGCCGCCGGGAACAACGTAGACTGGTACTACTACAGCGCCTATAGGGTGGCGCATGGCGGTTGATGGTGACGGCAGCTGGTCCACTCAGCAAGCTTGCAGCGTGCCGGATTTTGCGACACTGCTTAGTTTAGAGCCCAGCATTGGGTCAAACTGCGAGAACCTGTGGTTAGGTCAAGGCGTCTGCGTCGGTGTTTCAGAATGTCCCGTCATTTAGATGGGTTAATCTGATTTAAAGATTCATCATCTTGGTTCGTCCATGGCCGTCTTCTTACTGTGTAGTGGTGGTCTCTGACCTTCGAACTGACTTTGCGATATTTGCTTGAAGTACGATTCTTCTTCTATTATGTTCTTGACTGTTTTCAAAAGTTCAGAATAGCTGAGAGAGATTCTTGGATTATCAAAGTCCCTCGATTCTACTTGGTTTGTTCGTGACCCCCGGCCGCCCATCAGTTGCAGACCGTGCTTTTATTTCGACGTGTTGAAGCTTTTGATACGAGAAGCAATGGCTGCAGTACATCTCGGCCCTTGATATCCTGGGGGATGAGTCTGACACCTCCTGGCTTGAGAATCCCAAAGCCATACGGCAGTGGTTGATAAGAAATACTACTACCTTGCCTTCTCGGTCAGACTTCCAATTTCGTGCAGCATTCTCGCCTGTGTCTCCGACCGTCATTGATTCTTGAATCAAGAAACTTCACTTCGTATCATTTACGATCAACGGGTGACAAAAGTTTTGCCAAAGTGTGTAATATCCTGTCTCGAGAATTCATTTGCGAAGCCGACCCTTGGGTCTTTTCCTCCCTAGTTGCTTCCTCCGAATTGCTCAGTCATGAGTGATATTGCAATATATAATACGTGACATCACGAGCTTCCATTTCACCAACATTTCCTAAACATCGATCTATTCTTACCGATACTGCTTCCACCTACTTGAACTAGCTCTCTCATTGCAGCCAAAGGACCTCTCATTCAAGAATTTCTTAAGATACCAGTGAAAGCTGACATCCTCTACACCGCATATCTCATCCAGAATTACCCAAAACCCAACTTTCACGCACCTTTCTGGCTGCTTCATAAATGACTTCAATGTATTAGATCATTTTCATCAAGTCGTCAGCTTACTTCCACTTCACCACTTCACAATCCCCAGAGGACCAGGCACTTCAGATGAATTTCTTCAAGGGAGTGGCTCAAAGCTGGACATGAGTTATAGAAAGTTTAAATGTTATATTGCTTCTCGCACGTCAAAATGAGGGCTCCCAACATTCTTTTCTCCCAATGTAATAATGTCACAAGCTATATGTTACAGCGCTGTGAGATTCAAAAAAAGGATCCCCCAAAACAGACATACCTGAAAACAACTTACAAGCACAAATAGGTGCCTTTGTGATCCGTCTCAGTTCATACATGGCAACATCAAAGCTGGTCTAATTTTTGCTAACGCTAGTCTACAGATCTACAAAGATGGGGACAAGGAATGCAGGCAACGATTCCTCACATACTTTAGAAATCTGATATCTTCATTACATGGACGCTTACTGGTGAACATTATGTGGCTGAATTGACAACTTTCGACCTACGCAGACATCTGAACATGCCTAGAGCATTACATGCCTTTCTAGGCTTGGATTCAGGAGCCCATATATATAGATGTTAGTTTTGGTCGAGATTTCTTGGTTAACTCTGCAGATTACTGCAACCTCAGCGACTTCAGACGTGAACTAACCAGCCGCCTTATCAAGCTGACGTTCAGACTGTCTCGTGACAATTCTTCCAAGACTCAGCCCCTAGCCCTCAGACACCCCAAACCTTGACGATAGATCTTGCATTCAATACACACATATTGAGAGATTACCCAAGGGGAGCTACATCAACTGCACAATGTTCTCCTCCCGCCAGCAAGCCAGTGAATGAGACTCTTGTCCTGAACAAGATTGTGGAGTTGGGTTGAATTAAAGTTGACTTAAACTGTTTGTCGCCCCTCCGCTACCAGACTCCCAGAAACTCAAATCCTTGACACCCGTGAATCACATCCAAATGAACCAGATCCACGGCTCGTCACATCAAGCCACCCCCCCCAAAGCCAGTCCAACATACATTCCCCACGTATTGGTCTCTTTCCATGCCCAATCTGAAAGAAATGCCTGCCAAAATCTCATCACACCAGAAACCTCCAGAAAGTTCTCCAACATAAATCATCACAAAAGAGAAAAAAAGAATCATTAAGCGTCAAGATGAGTACTTTAGGCCTCCCAGGTCCGTCAGACAACCCCCCGGCAAACCCCCGTCTCCACGAAAGCTTCAACAAGTTTCTGGATACAAACAATCTCACGACAACATGGCGACCCTCTCACGCGACCCACCGAGAAGTCTTTGCGGTAATCGCAGCGGCCTTCGCCGAAGCAAAGTCCGCCGAGGACGGCATCCAGGCCTCGATCACGGAACTGTGGGACGAGCACATCATCCCGGCCCACATCTACGAATCGCCCGCGGACTACTCCCCAGACGAGCAGCTCGTCCGGGAAACGTACTGGCGAATCGTCACCCGCCGCGAAAGCGTCGACGAACAACGGGGGAACATGTCGCTCCTCTGGGAGCCGCGGTACGAGACCATCACCCTCCCGAACGGCAAGCCGATCAGGGTCGCCTTGGACGTCCACGATCGCCCCTACTACCTCTCCCACGCGCCCGGGACGCCAATCTTCTCGTACCAGAAAGACTTCGACTTCCCGGAGCGCCCGGCGTACCACCCGCGCAACTTCACCTACAAGGCCCACGTCCCGTACCCGCCGTCGCACACGCGCGCGCGCTTCAGGATCCTCACGACCAAGGTCCTCGCCCAGATCATCACGCTGCTGGCCTTGGACCCCAGCCGGCCCGACGCGCCCCTGTCCGAGAGATACAAGAACATCCTCGACTCCACCACCCTCCCAAACATCACGCACAAAGGCCTTGTCGGAACAGTCTGGCGCGAGTGGCACGCCAGGTTCCCCCGGAGACCAAGAGCTTCCGCTTGCGCGCCGCCGGTGTGGTATACCCACGCGCTGCAAACACACCCGGTCGTCCAGGAGTGGACCTTCATCCTGTTGAGGTCGCGGGGCGCGGAGCTGGAGGGCTTGAAGGAGACGAGCAACATCCTTGCCGACATGGTTACGAGCGACAGGCCGGCCAAGCAAAGTGTCAGGAAGGGACTGCTGGAGATCGTGAGATCCTATCTGGTCGACGAGGGCGAGAAAGCCAAGGAACAGCTATTCACGGGAGAAGACCCTGGTGATGTTTTGGTGTACAGACAAGATGCACTGTGCGGTATTGGAACAGTATGTATTTCTCCTTGCTGCCCGTCCCTCCTCATTCCCTCTCCCTATTCTTTTGTTGTTGGTCCTTTTTCGACGTTGGGTTTAAACGTCAAAGCTCCAGCTCAAGCAAAGCTCACCTCAGAGTAAGGTACGGTAAGGTTGCAGGGGTCCAAACTCCACACAGCCACCACTCCCTGTCGAACTTGACCCTTGCACTGGACCCGACTCAACCCAGGCCAGCAACACCGGCCGGAAAAACAAAACCCCCACCAAAATTTCGGAACCCCGTTCCTGTCTCCAGACTCCCAAAGCTAACTCTCACCAGTCCCTCGATCTGTTCTACGCCTCTTACACGGGAACCTGGCACGCCTCCACGCCGCTCTTCGTCCCCGACCAGCTCTTCAAGCCTCTCGACCTCGACCCGGTCCGCATCACCCCCGACATAATCGCCGCAGCCCGCCGCGTCCAGGACCTCCTAGACCCGGCGCCGCCGTCGCCCGACGAACCCCATCCCGAGATCAACGACGAAGAGGAGGACAAAAGCGTAGCACCAATTGCACCCGAACCGGCGTCCTGCCCAGACACAGAGATTGACCCGGTACCCATAATCGAAATACAGGGCGACACGACGACCCCTTCATCAACGTCCGCATCACCACCACCCCCTCCCAAACCCAAAGCAGCTCCGCGCAGCAGCAAAAAACGCACCCAACACCCGACTTCAGTCTCGACAACCAGAGTCCTCCGCTCAAAACGGAAGCGCACCTAGCAACATCCTTACCAAAAATGTCGACCCTTGCCTCCCTCAAGGGCCTGCGCCCAATCCTCTTCTCTTTTACAGCAACAACAACAACAACAACAACAGCAGCAGCAGCAACCACCGCCCGCCTCTTCACAACGACCGCGGCCCAGCCCGCGCGTAAGGCCGCCGTGGCCGCGACGCCCGACTACGTCAACAAGATCCAGAACATCAAGCAGCACCTCTTCGCGCGCGCCCCGCCCCCGCTACGCATGGCCCGCAACAGGCACCTGCGCCACTGGACCATCCACCGCGCCTGGCTGCTGTACCGGCGCCAGCAGCGTGACGCCCGCGAGAAGGAGCTCCAAAGGATGCACATGAGCATGTACCGCGCCCACGAGGAGTTGCGCAAGACGTCCGGCCCCGGCACGAGGGAGGAGGGGTGGCTGTACCGCGTCGCGCAGGAGAAGAAGGGCGTCTACGGACCCAACGCAGTACCGATCGAGTACGCCAGGTACCAGACGGAGACGCCGGCCAGGGTTGCGTGGAACCATGAATGGAAGAGGTAGGCCGGGACCAGCCAGGTGCGATCGTGAAGGAAGCGTGAAGGAAGCGTGAAGGAAGCAGGGGTAGCAAGCAGCCGGAGAGATATACAGTGTAACAACACCTCGACACCTGTGCCATTCTACCAAATGAGATTGTAGTATGGCCGTGTACGATTCGACATCAAAAAAAAGTCACAAACTAGAGCATTATGGAATGTTTCTCAATTCTTGTTGCGTGAAATGACTGCTTTTCTCCCCAGGAGCGCAGGAGCGGAAAAAGATCCATTCAAACTCCAATACCAGGATCATAGCTTTGAACTCTTTTCGTCGTTCTATGCTCTGCTGTCCTATTAATACAAACGCGGAAAATCCCCAGACCCCTTTTGATCGCAAGGACGTCTCCGCCCGAATATCGCGCTATTTTCCGCTAGTGAAACCGCTGAGAGGAAAAAGAGTAAAAGAGAGCATTAAAGTTGACTCATATGATATGATGTTGATGGCGACCAAGGAAGGCCTCCCGGAGGCATCCTCAGTATCGCCGCGCTGTGGCCCGCCCTCCAGAAGACCTTGATGTGCTCACTAGCAGCAAGCTCTTCTCCTGAGCTCGGATCGGTGTGCTCGTACTCGGAAGGGTCCGGGGTCTCTCAGGGCAGTGGTGAACTGGAATGACTTCTGCCGTGAATCCCTGTCGAGGTTCCGTACATTCGCTGTGCCCTGCCTGCGCTTTAATTCGGTTGTGCCAGATACCAATGGGCGGCTTCGCTCAGAGGATAACACAGCAACCGCCGCCCTCGCCCTTCTCGAACGTCAAGAGGGCGGCGCGCGTAGCGGCCTCGAAAACGTCATCGACCCCCTCTCCGCTCAAACTCGAACATTCGAGGTATTTCTTTGCGCCGACTTCTTTAGCGGCCTGGTCACCCTCCTGCGCGGTAACGAAGCGCAGCGACTTCTTGCGCATTTCTTCGATGGCGACGGGGTCCTCGCGCAGATCCTTCTTCAATCCGACGAGAATGATGGGCACGCCGGGACATAGTCGAGTCACTTCTTCTATCCACTATTGAATTTCGTCAGAATGTGTCCCGATAATGTGTCCACCCGGTACGAACCTTGTGCTTGACGTTATCGAGTGAGTCGGGGGTGTCGACGGAAAAGCCAATGAGGATGACGTGGGCTTTGCTGTACGCCAGTGGCCGCAGTCTCTCGTAGTCTTCCTGTCCTGCGGTATCCCATAGTGCCAACTGCACAGACTTTCCGTCTACTCTGCAGTCCGTAACATAGTTTTCGAAGACGGTAGGAATCTGCAAATTTCGTTAGAAGCTGGGTTTCGTAGAGGCAAGGGCGGCGCATCGGATACTAACGTAATGCTGTGGCAGACTTTTTTAGCAAGATTCGGGGCAATGCAATCACATCACGGAGACAGGAGAAAGACTTACTGTGGGAAAATATCCGAGGGTGAAGACGCTCAGCAAACTGGTCTTTCCGCAAGCACCGTCACCGATAATCACGAGTTTTCTGCGACGTTCAAGATTAGCAAGGAAACCAGGAAACCAGGCAGAGAGGGATGTCGAATTTGCAGCAAGTGCCTGCTGCTGGGATCGAGGTGTGAGGAAGCTGGGGTTTCGGTTGGGGAAAAGGCGTGTATGGGAGGAGGGGGATCGACGGGGACGCGAATCAAGGTACCTTCGGATGACGTTTTGGGCCGCTGTTGTTGCTGCCATGACTGCGTCGGGGAGCCGCGTAGAGGGAGGGTCGGCAGGGGGAAGAGAATCGACTCAAGGTCAATTGAGGGGATCGCGGCCGCGGTTTATGAATGCCGGACCAGGGATAGATAGAAAATGACGAAGGGATCGAGACCGAGGGTCGAAATCAAGAAAAATAAAAATAAGTCTGGACGGCGCGATAGGCAGTTGACAGGCCGGCGCAAAATGACAGCTGAGGGAGATCCGGGGGGTTCGTATGCGGTAGTAGGTCGGCAGGCTGGCTGGCGGGCAGAGTCGTATCGGGGTCTGCGGCAGCAGCGGCGGGCGATGGTGGAGAGGCGATAGAGGTCGCGTATGTAATGTACGTAGTGAAAAGGTGCGGATTGGCAGTGTTTGGATTTGAAGGTGGGTGTGTGGGATTATTGCTTCTTCGGGGGTGGGTTGGGCGAAAAAGAAAACAGTGATGACGGATAAGTCGGCGGGCGGAAGAGAAGACAGATGATGTGGTCAGAAAGATTCAGGCGAACGAGGACGAAGGCAGAAGAAGAAACCGCCCCTGTGTTGTGTTTTCTGGTCTTTTTTTTTTTCTGCTCGTTCTTGCTCGGAGGACGGGAAGGTGAGTTGGAAGGTGAGGTAAGCCCGGTAAGTAGGAGGGATGGAATACGAGCTGAAGAAGTTCCTTGGCGTTGAAGAACGAACTGGCAACGGGCAGGCAGTAGGAAGGAACAGCTGGAGGAGGTGGACTTGGATGGACTTGCCGACTTGGACCTGGACCTGGGCCTGGGGCGGTGGAGGAGGGCTGAGCTGGAGCGGTGGGAATCGGGAGCCGGGACGGTTGTATCCTTGCACGATGACTATCAATTGGCTTGTTATTGTTGCTGGGTTGGACAAGTCCGTTGGTTTGCGATATGATGTATTCCCAAAAGAAAAGAAGGGCCACTTGGGTACTTCGAGGGGATCGCAGGGTTGGTTGAGGAAATAGCGAAAGCGAAGCAAGATAGCGGCGGGAGAGCAGAGGCAGGCAGGAAGCGTTTGATAATAAAAGAGTTTGAACCCGAGGAAAATAGGAAGAAAAACGGTAGGCAAGGCGAGACAGGGCAGGGCAGGTGCAGGTGCAGGTGAGGCAACTAAAAGCGCAGTTGGACTGGACAGAAACAAATCGCGACGAATTACGCCGCTGGACAACGGCGAACTTAAGGTGAAGTTGCCCAGGGGCTTGCATCACCGACACAAGCGTACGAATACCTATCCGTAACTTGAGCAGAACTACCTTAAAGTTCGCAGCCGGTACCTTTACTTCAGTTCGTAAGGGAGGTAGGGAAGACGCGGTAAGCAGACGGCAGACTTCAGTCCGATCCAAGTCCAGTCCCCCAGGAACGGTGTGCCAAGTGTTGCGTGTTGTGGCACAGCAAAAGGGGGACGCGGACATCAAACGTAGGTACTTCAGTAGTTCTAGTTCTAGACGACGCACGGATGACTCCATTCAGGAGACCCTTCTTCCATGTTTCCCGTAGCATAATTAACAGTCAGTCACTTCTCTTCCTTCACTCAGTCAGTCCCCTTCTTCCGTCGTCATAACAAGACTCAAGTCAACTCCTCTGCTGATGCGCCCTGACCGAAAGACCCCAGCACACACAAGCAGGCAGTATGTACCTACCTTGCCTTTGGAATGGATACACTGCACTGCACAACAGAGGGTGCAGGTGCAGGTGCATGTGGGTTGGAATCATTGGATGCCACCAAAGGCACGCACGAACCAGCCGGAGATCCGACCCTATGGACCTTGACATAGAAGAACTGGTGCTTGTCCGGGGACGGTGGTGGTGGTGGTGACCCAACGGGGTAGATCCGGTGCCAATATCTGTCCGATTTGGATGCCGTTGTCACTCAATGTCCATCGTGATATTCTCTTCCCCGTCATCGTGGAAACCAAGTCGAGAGAAAAATCCAAGCCAGGCCATAATAAAGCAATAACCCACCCAGCACCACAAAGGGCGGCCGGACGTTTTGCCCGTGATGGGCTGAACTACCGCAGCCCGCCGCTTCTAAAATAAGGAATCCCTCTCTCTCGGCCCTGGAAGAAATACAAATCGCGGTTAGGAGCCAAACTTCTCGGGGCCGATCGCCGAGCTCGCGATTAGCGTCCCGAATTGCGCTGTTCATGCCTCCAGCCGGCCGTTCAACTCAACTCATACTTCAGTACCCTTTTGCCGTGCGCGCTTTCAAGGGATCACCCCAGCTGTTACCCCAAGCCCTGTCCCTACTTTTCTTACCTCAACATCACTCATGCTGCCAACTTAACCTTACTCAGTGCCTCGCTTGTCAACCGCGCCAACATCGACATCATGACTTACGTACCTGGATGTTTGAGAAACACAAACCAGACTTCAGATGCCGCAGCGGTGCCGAAACCCATTTCGCTGCCCCCCCGCATTCATCTCTTCAACAGCCGCCATCGGCGGTGTTCGTCACGTCGCATCCCGGCATTGTGACGCGGAGGCGTCAACAACAGCCCTGAAGTTATTAAGGGCCCTCCATGCTCCTGCGCTATCCAGGCCTTGGGCAACTGCAGGGTCAGCAAGAAGAACGGAAATCCCCGCCCGGCGCCCTCACTGTCTCGCTGCTGAAAGTATGCAGCGGCCATCCACACCATCTGTGCTGTGCCTCCGTCTGTGCGACTAACACCACTATCCGTGGCTATGCCGTGCAGTCCTCCACTACAGCACATCAGACACTGCTGTCTGCCGCTGCCCGTCTTCAGTCACCAACTCCACAGAAGGTTGGAAATGCTGACAATGGACCGATACCGGGAACTTTTGGGAATTGAACAGCAGCAATGAGGCCAAAAGTCTGACATCCGTAGTCAGTCAGTGTAGAACCTCTTGGCCACCTCGGGAATGGTCGGGGTTGGTGACAGCGTCTTGCGAGTTGGTCTGAATCTAACAATTGGATGGCCTCAAAAGCCACCCGGAATCCATCCCAGCGTGAGATACCCAAGCATCTTGGCTTGGCGTGTCTTCAGTTTCTTGACTTTCCACTGCTAAAATGACACATCGAGTTCAAATCTGGAGCTGTCTTGGTTCGTTGAGAGCACTGATGTGATCCGGCGCGACACCATGGTTTCCGATTGCTTGTGCTGCAGACCTTTGAGATACAAGACCGCATCCTCGTTTCGGAACAATAGTACGCAGCCGTCAGAATCACCCTTTCTTCGCCCTGGTGCTGGTGCTTCAATATCGTCGCTAACAACTCCAGGCACCCTTGGGAGTGGAACTGTCGGCCGTGGTGGAGATTCTGCGTGGCCCACCTCACCATGACCGAGGCTGTGTTGACTAATCGCTGGCTCTATGAAGCCAGACGCGGGCTGATCTCTGTTTATCAGAGATATTTCGAAATGTCTGCTCTACCGAGCCAGGTGCTGAATATTCTTGAGAACACGCCCAAGGTCCGAAATTGCAGTCTTGCCCGCAAAATTAGGATGCGCCCCCGTCCGGGATCTGCCAGTCACACTTGTCCAATATGTGCACATCTCCGAGCTGGATCGACCAAGCGACATCCACATTGTCTGACTTTGTTCCTCTGGTGCACTTTTGTCGTTGCAGTTTTTTTCTCGGTTGATGCCATTCGACCGTACTGTCACGCGAAATTCCCAGGGCGCAGGAGCCACCTGGTAGGGGCGCTTTTGATAGGCAGTTCTTGCATCGTGGGAGCAAAAGAACGGGCAAGAAAACGTCACTGCGACGCCTAAGTCTAACAAACGCTAGCCGGCCGTGACACGGCCCTGGCTGGGGTCGGTTTGTTGATCAGTGGGGCGCCTTGGGAGAGCTGAAAAGGTATCTGAGTTGTGCCAGCTCCAGCTGCTTTCCTACGCTGCTAATGTGCCCAAGAAATGCAGGGCGGCCGGGATGGAGGCTCTATTGGTCCGCCGACGACGGTCGGTGGCCGCGCGGTTCTGGTCTTGGGAGGCTGATATGCGGATGCGTTCGGGACGGGTGGGATGATGAATTAGACCACCTCCGTCCAGGACTGTTGCTTCCACCGGCAGGGTCGGAAGGCGAGCGAACGAGAGCCTCCGTTGACACGGTTTAGTACCGGCGGATGCTGATGTTCCGCGACTGATGCCAGGCTGGCGTGTCTCGCCCAAGGCACCAAACGCCAAATACCTTTGATTAGGAAACGAATCATGTTGCCCTAGAGGTGTTCACAGTTCATGTCGTGCAAGCTGAGATGCGACATGGGGTGCTTTGCCAGCTCGGTACGCCGTAAGTGCGACATTCAGTGCCAACTTGCCAGGCTAGAGGTTTGAAGTGGCGGAAGAGTTGCCTTCACGTGCCGAAACAAACAATTGTGATGCCTTAGTCTTCCAAGGCTGGAATTCGTCGCGTTTGTCAGCTTGTTGGCCGTTTTCAGCAACTTCCTCGCAGTCCAACTCTTCAGTCGTCATCTCAGTCGTGCTTGTCGGAAGAAGCTCCGACGATATTTTTGATGACCGATGAGAAAATGGATTTGAATGCTGCTCAGACCCGGTCATGACTTGCCGAGTGAAAATAGTACAGATGGGATGACATAATTACGTTGCTGTCGAGTCCAGTCGGGTGTTGTTTGGAAAGAACGGGACGACCTGGTCCGGCTTCCCGACTGGACTGAGCTGACGGGCCCGTGGACCCGCCTGGGGCTTGCCCGATGTATGAAATTCGCAGTAGCTTTCCGGGTTCTCACTTTCCCATCGTTGCACAGACCAGGCGGTTGATTATGTCATCTACCTTGTCCTCAATGTCCACGATTTGGCGAGATCGATGCCTAATAGCCCCCCACCTGAGCCCTCAGGCACTTCGCGTTAGGAAATCCCGGAGGCACGGGCCCATACGGGAAAGATTGGTAGGTGCTCACTTTGGAAAGGCCGCAGCTGGACTCGCACTCGCTCTAGTGGATAGGACCCTATTTTACAGCGCGTCAGGCACAGCACCACAGCGCAGTCAGGCACAGCACCCTGCCGCCTACGGTGCCTGAAGTGGCCTTACCTAGCTAAGAAGGTCCCTTGGAAACCGCCAGGGAGACGGTCACGTGGTGCCCCAAGCCCGCAGTCTCGAATTCTGATTGATGGACCATGTCGGTTCAGCTAAATTGGAAGGTACCTACGCTTGGTATTTACAGAGTGAGGTACATCCATTCTCCCATCTGACCCCGTCGTTCGATGTACTTTCCCCGCAATGGTACGCTCATGAGTGACTTGGACATTGCGCGCATCCTCTCCTCCCTGCCAGAAAGACGCACGACGACACAGGCCAAACACCAGACTTGCTGCGTCAGGCTACCTACCTGAGGTACCTTAAGGTACCTAAACACTAAGGCTACCTATCTATGACCTTTTTGCCATGGACCTTAGCTGAAGGCCAGCGAGCCAGAAAGCAAACCCCCCGTCTTCAATATTGACAAAAGTGACCACGAAGCATCGCATGCCGCCCTCACTGCAGGCTTGATTAACTGCTATCAACCAACCTTTCAGCCCGCGACTCGCGTGTCCAGCGGCTTGTCCTGTGCTGTGTAGGTATCAAAAGGTACTGTTCTGGCGAGTGGCAGCCCCCAAGGCCCCATCTCGAATAATATTCGCCTCCACCTGTGTGAGTCCTGGCCTCATCACCACCTCAGCCCGCTCAGCGCGCTGCCATCCCGCCAACCTTTTTCGCGAGCGCACACACAAACGCCGACCGACACCTCAACAACAACCCGCCGAGAGGGGCATCGCATTTTTGGCTCACCCATCTTGCTCGCAGGAACCCGTCATTCAATCCTCCCGCGAGTCCAATCGACCCCCCGAAGCCTCCCTCTCCCTCCCGAATCCCTCAACCCCTCGCAAGCCTCCCTCTATGACATCGACGTCTGTTGCTTCGTAGCACTCCTTCGATATGCCGGCCAACCACCGCCAGCCGGCATCGCAGACACCTGCGTCCCCCAATACCAAGACCACCGCCAGATATACCAATAAGGATGGTTCTAAGATCATCACCGTCCCCAAGGGCCCCTCTTCCACCGAGCCTTCGTTGCCCTCCACCCCGACTTCGTCTGCGAAAGCACCCAGCCTGCAAACGACCACCAGCAACGGCGTTGATGCATCCGCGCCTACCGTCAATCGCAAGAAGCAGAAGCGTCGGGCAAAGGCCGCTGCGAAAGCTGCCGCCGAACAAGTTGCCGTCCCTGACCATACACCGAACGGGCGCCTCAGTCCCGCACCTGGCGCCCCAACGCCCAACCCCCAAACTGGCCTAGATGACGCGGACCAGGAATCCAGCGACGACGACGCGGACGACCAGCTGGCCGACGACCAACACGGCGCGAACGGTTTCGCCTCCAGCAAGTCCAAGAAGTCCAAAAAGAAGAAGAAGAAGAACGGAAAGAACCCGCAACTGGCCGACTCCCAATTCGACAATGTGCCGCATCCCCACTCACCATTGACTCCTCGTGGACCGGGAATTTCCAAGGATAAGATCTGGAACACCAGCTCTCAGGAAGAACGGGAACGCATCAAGGAATTCTGGCTGGGGCTCGGCGAGGACGAGCGCAAGTCGCTGGTCAAGGTCGAGAAGGACGCCGTGCTGAAGAAGATGAAGGAGCAGCAAAAGCACACCTGCAGCTGTACCGTCTGTGGTAGAAAGCGCACCGCCATCGAGGAGGAGCTGGAGGGACTATACGACGCTTATTATGAAGAGTTGGAGACCTTCGCTCACCAAGGAGAGGGCCCGCCGCTGCTCGGCCGGAGGGCCATCAGCATAGCTGCGCGCCCCTCACCAACCCCGGGAACGATCTGGGCGAAGCAACCGTCTTCGCATGGTCGAATAGTCGAACATGTCGGCGACGAGGATGACGAGGATGAGCCCGACGAAGAGTACAGCGACGAAGAGGAGGATCTCGACGAGGAATACGACAGCGAAGATGACCTCCCGGACGATGCTCACCACGCTCACTCTCCTGATCAACCCCACGATCGAGACATGGCGGATTTCTTGACGTTTGGGAACAGCCTGCAAGTCAAGGGTATGAAGCTTCTGGACTCTCTACTCTGCAGATATGGTAACATGGACTTAGGCGGCATACTCACCGTTGCGGATGACCTCCTCAAGAACGACGGCAAACGTTTCATTGAGATGATGGAGCAACTCGCCGAACGTCGCATGGCCCGAGAAGAGGATGCCAAGGAGCAGCACTTTGCTCGCTATGGTCATCCACCCAACGGCTCTTATTCGAATCATGGCCATCCTCCTCCCGAAGACGATTATGACGACGAAGACGAGGAGGAGGATGAGGACTATGCAGACAGCCAAGAAGAGGAATACGAGGATGAAGAAGTGAGCTCCTCTCAATACACATATGACCATAAACACTCGAGTACTGAGCACATTTGTTGTCATCATCAGGACACGATGACCGAGGAACAGCGCATGGAGGAGGGTCGCCGCATGTTTCAGATATTCGCCGCTCGCATGTTCGAGCAGAGGGTCCTCACGGCATATCGCGATATGGTTGCCAAACAACGCCAACAACAACTCATCGAAGAGCTTGAGGAGGAGAACCGGCAAGACGCCCAGCGGAAAGCCAAGAAGGCCAAGGAGAACCAGAAGCGCAAAGACAAGGCCGCATTGAAGAAGCAGATGCAGGCCGAGGAGAAGGCGCGCAGGGAGGCCGAGAAGGCCGCAGAAGAAGCTGCTCGACTCGAAGAGCAGAAGCGGAAAGCGGAAGAACAGAGGCTCAAGGCAGAGGAGAAACGACGGAAGAAAGAGGAGCAGAAGCGTCTCGAAGAGGAGGAGCGCCTGCGGAAAGAAGCAGAGCGGCAACGGCGCGCCCAGGAGCAAGAAAAGAAGCGCATCGAGCAAGAACGCAAAGTTCGCGAGCAGAAGGAAAAGCAGAAGGCCAAGGAAGCGCGTGAAAAGGAGACTCGGGAGCAGAAGGAGAGAGAAGCTCGGGAGCGCAAGGAGAAGCTGGAGCAAGCCAAGCGCGACAAGGATCAAAAGGCCAGGGCCGAACGAGAGGCCAAGGCTGAGAGGGAAAACAAGGAGCGGATTAAGCAGGAAGAAAAGGCTGCCCAAAAAGCTGCTACTATTGCCGCTGCTCCGATTCCTATCCCGACCCAAAGCCGACGACCTTCGCAGCACCCCGTCTCGATCCCAACGCACCCGTCGAACCCGGCATCCTACGCATCTCCAAAGATACCCGCGGCAACGCCAGCACTTCCAAAGGCTCCGACGCCCATCCGCCCTAAGAATGCAATTCAGCCCCTAGATGCGAGCGTGCCCGGATCGCACGCTTCTCAATCAAGTTCTACCAGCCAAAACCCATCACCACATCCGGCGACACCGGGCCACACAAGTCCTGCGCCAATCGGATCGAGGAAAGGAAGCGTGGCGACTACAAGCTCGTTGCCGCACCCCCAATCCGTGTCACCGTCCAATATCAAGGGCCCTATGCAACCAGGTCCTTTTGGGATGCCGATGAGCATGCCGCCACCCGGCTTTGGAGTACCGCCTCCAGGACTAGGAAACCGCATGCACGATCCATTCTTTGGACAGCCTGGTGGTATTCCGGGATTTGGTCGGCCTCCGCCAGGCATGATGCCTGGCCCCCCCGGGCTGAATGGGCCCGCCGGACGTGGTTTCATGCCGGCACCCCCGCCTGGCTTCGGACAGCCTCTCGGAGATCCGCTACACGGCATGGCACCCGGTCCAACATCGCATTCTCGCCAAGCCTCCGGTAGCTTCGACGCGACCTCGTCTCCGGCCTCGTCACAACCGATCGGTAGACCCACGCCCATCGGACGACCCGGTAGCGTGGTGCAAGGCCTGCGAAACGACCAGACGGACGAGTTCGCGAACCAGCACCTCGGTAGCAGCGCGTTGCTGGATGATTCAGAGGACCCGAACCCAATCGCTGCAGCTATCAACGCCGCCAGGCAACGTAACCAGGCCCCTCGAGGCGCTTTCCCCAGTATCCCGTTCGGCATGGACAACGGTTTTCCCAGCATGAGCAGTCCCTGGGGTTCGTCACCAATGGCGTTTGCTCCTGCGCCCCCGCCAGGACTTGGAAATCCGACCTGGGGCAACCCAATGATTCCTCCGATGCCGTCGCTCAGCCAAATTCGCACCGCTGGAAACCCCCGATCAGTCACAGTGCGTATGATGCTCTGTCGCGCCTGCAAGGAGCTACAAGCGCGGAACGAGGCGCCAGAGTCTTTCATCGACCTCTCGTCCATCAAGGCCGAAGTGGACCACATCAGTCGCACGGAGGCCATCTCGGAAGACGACCTGCTGGACCTCGCCGAGACCGAAGGAAACGCGCACAACGGCGGCGGCACGTTCGAGATCCGCCGAGACGCCAACGGCCCCGGCAAGCACACGGTCCGATGGTTCCCCGAGTTCAGCGATATGTCCCATCCGCACCACAGGGCGGTGGGCGCCCCGGGCGAGATTGGGAGCCCCATCATCGGCGGCCCGTCGCTGGCGTTTCCGTCTAGAGGGCATTAGGATGCTTCCTCTAGAAAGCGTTCGCGCTCAAAGTCCGGCACGGGGTTTTACGGCGCCATGATGGTGGGTCACCAGCGGCGGCGGCGGACGAGGATGCGGGATTCAGAGGAGAACGAAGACGATAGTTCGGAGAGCGTGATGAACCCCCAGGGCTAAGGGGAAAAGGGCCTGAGGGTCGCTCGAGTTGAATACCATTTGCACCCCCCCCTTTTCTTCCCTGGTCCCTGGTCCGTCTTGATTAGTAGGACTCGGGCATAATCTCACACCTTGGGTTGGAGAAAGGGCAGTCCGTCAGCTCCCATGGTGCGGAATCCGCTGGCTGGCTAATAGACTACCTGCTTTCTTTCTGCGCAACCAAAAGAAACCTCGTGAACTGGACCTCGTGAAGTAATGCTACATGTTATGATATAAACGCAAGAACAGACTTGGGTCGCTACAAGCCCCTTACTTCAACTAACCCATATCTCCACCACCACCGCTAGCCTACAAATCTTTCCCCTCTCTCCTCCCAAAAGGTTCGCCTCCAAATCCAGCCCTTTTTTTTTTCCTGGTGCCTTACTATGTTCAGCCATAAAAGCGCACCAATGGCTTAAGCCTCGGATAAACCCCGCCAAACCGCGGGCTGTACCTATCTCCCGCGAGCGCCGGAAAAAAAAACCCAACCCCGCATAGGTACGCCCTAACCAACACCCAAAAGAAAAAGAGAAAGAAAAAAAGGAAGGGGGGAGGGAACCCGGGGGAACCCCCCATAGATACCAGACAAACGCCTGGCACCGGCACCAAAGGACCACCCCACCGCGCATGCCTTCATAGACCACTGAAGTCCGACCGAGTCCAACGAATCAAGAACCCAGCATCAGCCGGTCGCCCGGCTAGCTCAATCGGTAGAGCGTGAGACTCTTAATCTCAAGGTTGTGGGTTCGACCCCCACGTCGGGCTCAATTCCCGTCAGCGATTGGTATACACTTGTTGGGTTTAATTGTTTTTTAGTAGTAATTGTGTTGATTTTATTTTTCTTTCCCCCTTCCTTTTTTTCCCCCTCGTATTGCCTGCATGCTATTTGCACATACACACGGTCTTCACTACTAACTAAACAAAGTTCTTCTAATCTCGAATGCTTGGAGAGATGCCTGGAGAGATGCCTGGAGAGATGCCTGGAGAGATACTTGGAGAGATGTTTGTTTTTATTCTCGGAAATTTGCTGTCACGTAAAATTCCGCAGGCTCTCGAGTCGCTGAATGACTACGTTGCTTGGGTCATTTCTTCTTGTCCATAGCGAAACTGTAACCAGAGATAGATGTACGCACACAAACAAGAAAGACACAGAGCAGTCCAACACCAAATCCGTGTTCTAAGTAAGGCGATATGAGGCGTATTCGAAACTCCATTCCGGTCTATATGGTATTTTTCCTAATCATCATCCATCGTCATCCGCCAGCTGTTAGGCGGGCTGTCTATCAACGGTGCACCCCCGGCTGCTCCGAGCAGCTCAGGCGCACCCGTCGGGTATCATTGTCTATGAGTCTATAGTTGAGGGAAAGCTCAAAGGGAGCGTCTTGACAAAGAACAGGAATGAAAAACAAAAACAAAGTACAGTTCTATCTTTAGCGCCACCGTCATTCATGAGACATTAGTTACTGTATCGTCATATGAACAATGAAATATAATAGGACGAGGAACAATGTGGGACACGCCTCAGATCCAAGCTGGGAGAGAGAACCCGGAGCCCTTGTCTTCGACGCCACGCTTCTTGAGCCTGAGGTTCTCGAGGCTCCTTTTTCCCCAGCTGAACGGGCGCTTTTGCTTTGGGACGCTCAATAAAGGTCCGATACTTCCGCTGTCGGTTCTCGGACTGAGGTCGCCCATGCTCTGGCTCCAGGGCGCGATGGGGCTCGCGGCGGGATAAAGAGCAGGGTCGAAGAGCTGCTCGTCTTCGGGAGGGCCGAGGATGACGTTTGCTGACCATTCGTCACGCTCTGGGAGAACAAGTGGTGTGCCCGGATGAGGGTACTCGAGAGAATCTGGCTCGTCGGGGACGCAGCGCGGGGGAGGGTGCGAGACAGTGGCCAGCTTCACGGGGAAGATATTCCGTCTGAGGGAGAAAATGGTCTGGGGACCGGAGAAGTCGTGATGGGCCACGTACATCTCTGCATGGCCCTTTGCAAAAAGGGCACAAGTAGTGCGAAGAGGGCGAGTGGCGGCGCCTGGAAACTCGGGCGCGGGGTGCTCTGGCGAGGAGAATGATGTCTGGCCGAGCGTCCATGCCGCGTGGAGAATCTTGGGGACGTCCAAAAGATGCCTACATTCTAACAGCTTCTTGAGGTCGCCGGAAGATCGCGGCTGCCAGCGGAGTTGGTTGCGGATCGTCTTGTGCCACAGGGAGTGTTTCCATTCATCCTTGAGAGATCTCTGGCGAAGGAGATTCTGGAGCTGGTGGTAGTATGTCCACTCCGACGACACGCTGCGTGAATTGAAGTGTCCTGCGAGATGATCAAAGTACGTCTCGGCTGCGACAGGAGCATCAGCGTCGGAGGCAGCTTCGAAGACTTCCTTGCAGCCGATGAAACCGCAGGCGAAGACGACCTGGGGGCAAAGTTCGACCTTGTTGTAGTCGGCAGGTGGACACGCGTCTCCGTGGTCGATCTTGAAGTGTGTGACGTAAGCCTTTTCAAAGTCGAAGACCATCTTGCAGGACTCTTGTGGACAGACCCAGAGTGAGTTGGTGTTGTGGAAGTTCTGGAGATGCTTCTTGAAGTCCGACTTTCGCCCAAAGCCGACGTGGACATCGTAGACGGCGCACATGGGACACTCGATAGGCTTGCGAGTGGGGAATCTCATCAGGGTCTTGTTGCAAGGGGAGACCTGATCCTGCCAGTCGGAGACGGAAAGAGAAGGCGTCTCTGGGGAGAGGAGAAACGCAGGCTCGGCGTCCCATGAGGGCGTAAAGAAGGAGCCAGACATCGAGACGTCGTCGCATATGGAGGCAGAGGAGGTAGACCAGGGGCCCGAAGACAGAGATGGGGCGTTGCTGCCAAAGGTCATCGTTAATAGAGCCGAGTTACGAGCTGGCGGGTTGGGATGATCTGCAGGCTGAGGAGACGTGATGTTGCGAAGGGTGTATGTGACGTTATTAAAGCCGTAACGGCCAGCGAGGTCGCGCAAGGTTTGGATGTCTTCGAAGGACATTGCTTGCGGCTGGTTGGGGAACATGTTTGCCGTCAAACGTTCGTACCCCGGAAGCTATGATAGCATGAGTGATGTGGTTTTGGTTGTTGGCCGTTGGAAAGCGAACGTTGGTGTCGCGAAGATATATTCGTCTGGGGAAAAGACCGTTGCTACGTATGTAGTGAATGAATACCTCGAGTAACAAGGTTCCAATTGGGAGAGAAAGGACCACAGACACCACGACCCAGGCGAGAAGAGCAGTGATCCGACATTTAGTACCCTTGCCAAGAAACAACGTCCAAGGTTAGATGTTACGTAGGGCAGGCGACGGGCACTAGCGTGTGGCGAACTGCGGTTGTCGCCTGGGTACAACGACTGTGAGATATTCTGGTGGTCGTGTTGTGACGCCTCTTTTCGCATTAGCGCGGGCGTAGGGCTCAGGACTGAGGGCGCTTCTGCCTTCTGGAAGCTCGATGGAAGGCCGGGGTTTGGTTCCTTCGAGCATGACTGGAGAATGCTGGATCCACGACGTAGCAGTAGATTCGTTGATGCGGTGTGATTTATCGAGTCGCATCGCAGATTACCCATGGGTCAAGCTCATCTCGAAAGAAACGAATCAACTTCGAGGACAGGAACCCGTTTGCTTTCGCAGGACCCCCAGAAACTGGACAGATCAGCAATCCAAGGCCAGTCGTACTGCGTACAGGCTCGGCTTTCAGCAGGCGCGCCATGGTCCAACCGGGGTCAGCGGCGTGCAACTGGAACATTGGTCCAGATTTCGCAAAGCTGAACACACTTCCCTCCCTCTCGTCATGCCCGGATGACAGCCTGACCGGGGCTGTGCCCAGCTGGAATGGAACGAAAAGAGCCAAGACGCGTTAGCGGGGGCTTCTAGAAGGACGCTAGAACAAAGGATGCATGACAGGGGTGGAGAACGAATGACGACGTTGGGGAGCGACCATCCTTCCCTTCCTTGGTTTGGCAGTTGGTGTTAGGCATCGCAACCGTGGGTCGCGTCGTTTGTGGGATGAGAAGATAGCTCAGGTAGAGTGGTCGTATGAGGGTCTTCTAAGTTCTTCGAGTCTCGCGTTGTCCGGGGCCGAATTGAAATGGGTCGGGCGAGTCCCGTCTTGCAGGGGTCAGGCCGTCCTCGCGTGTCCCCCTTTGGAGTCGTTGCTCTGCTTTCTTTGTTCCTCGCGGGCAATCACCCAGCCGCAATTTCCAGTTTCTTTGTCTCCATGGCGGGAAGGATCTAAAGAGTCAAGGATGGGAGACCGTGGCCGAATAGCGAGGGTTGACAAATACCCAAATGCTGGAACCAGGTCACGCGACGTGACGAAGCACCGGAGGCATTCCAGCTCCTAACGCCGGCTATTTGAGGAATAACTAAGGTAGGGCCGTTGAAGGAGAGGTTATTCTGCATCGACGTTGAATGCCACCGCGTCAGCGGATGTCGGAGTGCCGCGGGCGAGGAGAAATCATCGTGATACTGCTACGCCTTTGGTCGCATGGGTCAGAGGTTGATGGGTTCCATGAGACTGGTTGAAGTGGATTCCTCAGATCATTTCTAAGGCACGAAGAAGACTCTTTCGTGCCGCATGGCAGGCGCAGGTACAGGTGGAAGGTTGCCAATCGCACGGCGAGATTGATTAGGTAAACTACCTACCATGTCCTCGGTTTACCTCAGGCCAGTTAACCAACTACCTTACCTGCCTCTTCTGCCTCTCCTCCCTCTGCCTGCCTTTCTGAGACGGGACTAACCAAATATCACGGCACTTCCCTTTCGCCACGCAGCCATGTTCAGCCTCATCGAACGGTGTGGAGGCAACTAAGGAGCCAGCCTTCAGAATTGCTTCTCCTTTCACTTACACTTCCAACATCTCCAGCGCCACCGCATCCCAGCAAGCATTCCATACCCGCTCCCTCCCCACCAAACACGTCCCAAACACAAGCCCCCGGCGGACACTCCCCCGCAGACCCAGACCCAGTCAGAGTCAGATTGTCTCGATGGCGTTTCTCGATTCCCAGAACCCGTCGTCTTTCAACTCCGCTCTTTCGTCCGCCGCCCTACGGAAGCTCCACCTCAAATCGTCGTCGTCTCGTCAAATTGTCTGCCCATCAATCCTCATGCAAGTTTCGACATTTTGTATGTGCGTGTGCGTGTGTGTTTGTGTGTGTACGTCCTGGTTTCTCCCCCCCGCCCCCATTTACCCACCACATCATACGCGGGAGTTCAACCAGAGCGGAGAAAACCTTCCTCAAGGCACGGAGCATTCTCGTCTCAGGGCCCTGTCTATCCACGAACGGGTGTAGCCGAAAAGGAGATCCTCCAAGTCATACATCGAAAACGGATCCAATCTAATTCGTGTTCCGACCCCTTCCCGTCGTCCCTCCTCGTCCAGCTACCTAGTCTTCCCCCTCAGAATCCATACTTCAGTACTTCAGTACGCGTCCAACGGGATGGCCGCGTGTGCTGAACAACGGTTCCCCCTTCCCGCTGGAAAAGCTGAAACGGGCCTATGCCTTCTCTACCTGAGTAAGCGGGAAGCGGCGGGATGCACCACCAGAGAGAGCTTCTGCATAGTCTAGGGCGAATTAGCTTTTGGACCTCGACCATCCGATGGTAAAACGGCTGAATCCATTTCCATCGTCCTATCGGGCGAATTACCTGTCCTTGTCTCGTCCACATGTCCATTGTCTGGGGTTGTGTATGTATGCCACGTGGTTTGCGTCCCCTCCAAGGACAGATAGATCCCTTGCCGCCGACTGGCCCAGGAGCCTGGTACCAGTCATACACGACCCTCTGCATGACTCAAAAAGTCCAGAATGACAAACCGTCGACTGTCGACTCTAAGTCCACTATCCGTTAGACTCTCCGTCGCCTCTTGTCATTGTTCTGACTGAGTCGTTGTGGTGGGATGTATGCTGGACGCGCGGCGTACGGTCATAGATCGGCTTGTTTCGTGAACAACGTCTGGTTGAGTATGTCCCGCGTCATGTGCATCACCCCTTGAATTGGGCCCTCCTCAAGCATTGCTCTGTTGTTCACTTAAAGTCTCATCTGTGATAGGAAATAGTTCCAATTCAAACGTTTCGCCTGTGGGTATAGGTATGGTGCGTATCGTCGTGTGCACCTTCCCCCCGATGCTACGGCTGTATCCCATCCCGACTTCCGGCCCTGCGTCGCATTCGTCTCGAATTCCTACCACCCCTTCGTGATGGCTCTCTAAGAAGAGCCCGACCGCGTCTTCCGTACTGTCTTCGCTCGTAATAGAGACCTGCCTTGGACGACGCTGTTCCCGAACCCCCGTCACAATGTACAGTTTCCTCCTAATGTACAGTTTCCTCCTCTTGTGTCCATTGTCCAGTCGTGGTCATCCAAGAATGCAGTTGTAGTGAAAAAAAAAAAAAAAAGGAAATCCGGCGGCCGACCGTTGTTGGGTATATCATCTTGCTAGGAACGCCATGGTGAAATAAACTAAAAGAAAAATCTCTTGCGCGAGATCTGGCTGTAATTTGCTCGATCATGCAATGTTGATACATGGCTGGGGAGGCTTGCTCAGTGCCCTCCTGTCGGTCTCGACGTCCTTAGTAGGCCTGTCCTGGTGGGAAAAATCCATCGGAATGGCCAGTCATGGACGGGCTTGTCAGGTTCGCGTGCGGGACGTACGATGAGGAGAAGTCCGTCATCATTTCTGGGTCCTGCATTTCAACGTCCGTTGACTCTGACGTGCCCCCAGCCATGCTCCTCAAGCTCTGCATGTCGTCTGCAATAATTCCAGCATGTTGCATGCTGTTGCCAAATGGTTGACTGCCGCCGTTCGGATCGTACATTGGCGAGTCAGGCATGGCCTGAAAAAAATGGCCAAGCGTGCTCTGATTATGTCCATTCTGATGGCCATGGCTGTGATGGCTTGACTGCGACGAATATGAGGGGCGGGACTGGCTGGTCATCGCATTCGATGTGGCTATTTGTTGGTGTGGGTGGTGTAATTGCGCCGGACGTGGAACGCGTTGCTGCCTCGGGACGTAGAGTCTTCGTTGTGACGCCATGTAAGCGGCGAGTTGAGGGTTCGCGCCGCGGGAAATCTTGAACGAGAATGGGTCGGCTGGTTCTGGAGGAGCCATGCTCTGCTGTCTCGCCTTATGACCAGGCATGTGCAGTGTGCACGTATCTGCCACTGGCGTTATGAAGTCTTCGCGAAACTTACTAACGCTACTGGGATCAGTACCCAGCAGGAATGCATACTGGATGAGTAACTTGACATCGCCAATGTGTCGGCACTCCAGTCTCTTCCTCAAAATTCCAGAGGACTGAGGATTCCATTGCAGCGACGTCCTCGAGGCCTCGCTCCCCATCGACTCGTTCCAGGCAGACTGCACTTGGGTTTGACGCAGGAGGTTGCGTATCCTGGCTGAGTACGACCATTCACCGCTATTGGCGCCCTCGTCGAAATGCTTCACCACGTGGCTGACGTACTCCTTAAATGTCGAGTTGGCATCTGCGTCTCCCTGCGCCTCGAAAACCTGTAAGCAGTTGTCGAATCCACATGCAAATACAACCTGAGGGCAGAGGTTGACTTTGGCTTCGTCCAACGACATCCTCGATCCACCATGGGCATGCTTCAAGTGCGTCTTGTAGGCACCCTGCCAGTCGAAAACCATCTGGCAACCGCGATGACGGCAAAACCACTGCGCATTGACGTTGTGGAAATCTTCGATGTGTCGCTTCAAGTCGTTTTTCCTCGTGCACGTCTTGGTAATGTCCTCTTCTTTGCAAAAGCCACACATGAAAGCCCCCTTTTGCTTGGATGCACTCGAGGCGCTCGAGGTTCCTTCGGGTGTCGACTCAAGACCATTCCATGATTGCAGCTCTTGCTGTGCCTGCACCGCCTGCTCCGCCTGCTGGGCTGCTTGGGCTTGGGCGGCAGCGCTGGCGCTACTGCTTTGGCTGCGTCTGCCCAATATCTTGGAAGTGCCTCGAGACACATTGGAAATGATGCTGCCAGTGATGGACGATGTGTCGGAAGAGGTGCGTATGCTCTGTGTGTCCCAGACACTCGACTCGTCCGATAAGACGGACGACTGTGCAGACGACATAATCGACGCTCCATCCGAAGCTGCAGTTCAATTAGACGATGACATGGCGTAGCAGGATAGGAAGAAAAACCCACAGGTCGTCGATGATGTCTCCTGGATTAAACGACTTAATTCATCGGCACCATATCTGCCGATCAGCTGCTTGATCAATTGTCCATCGAGAACCCGTTGCGTGGCAGGCGAGACGTTCGAGGCGTGCTGCGAGGAGCCGTCGGTCCCAGGCCCAGCATTGGAGGCCATGGTTCGGGATGATCCAGATGTTGGAAAAGTACCAGAGACGACTGCAGGAAATCCAAGAAGTTTGCAGCGCTTAGGTACAGGTGTTGAGCGATTTACTCGCGCCTGTGCGGTATTTTGCGATGGGACTCAATGCGAGAAATAAAAGGGAAGGAAAGGAGTGTATCGTGGTCAGGATAAAGAGAAAAGTGCGGGAGGTGGAGTGTAAGATTTCCAGGCGGCCAGGGCCTAGGATCTAGCGCTGGGCGCAACGCGGAAACGAGGAAAGGGTCTTGAAAGGATAGCCAAAGTCAATAAGGAGAGGGCGACACTGCAGCTAAGTATCGGCCACAGCGATGGAATGCTTGCGACCGACAAGGCCAGGCAGGCTGGCTTGGGCTCTGGTGCCAAAGCAGGTTTCACTCTATCTCAGCACCGCGTGGGAGGTGGCTGCTAGTACTTGTCTGTTGGACCTGCGTCCGAATTGACGTGATCCGACACGGGATCTTTGCTAGTGCGGGCGTGAAGGCAGCGACAAGGACAGTGGTAAAGCCTTATCAGGAATAAGGCGTCGTTGATGCGATGAACGGCGTGTCTGCGGAGGCTGTTGTGCCTGTCCGCGTCCTCTTGGATATTGGTGCACCAAGAAGCTGGTTTTGCTATGAACTTGCTTCAGGCTCGCTGTGCGTTTCGACCCGAGAACTCGGACGGGATGATGAAGGAAGCGGGAAGGCAGCCTCTGACTCGGTGTCGCGTTTATCCAACGGGTTACGTAGGATCTCGGCAGTTCGACGTTTATATTTTCTAAACCGTGTGTACGTCGTCTCCCCGCTCTACAGCCCTGTCGCCAATAGTCGAGAAGGTTGAAGAGTGAGTTAAGGAGGAAAGTCGCAAAGGCGAGGGAAAAGTCTCGGAGGAAAGAGAAGAAGTTGAGCTGATGCAATTGATGGGGATTCACAATTTCACATAGTGTCCCTAGCAGTTACACACAATCGCACTCGGCCGGTCTGTTTAGTCTGCCCTCCCCTGACAGCCTGGCTTACATTGGTTCAGACGGTCTTGGATTGGGATGGGCTGCGCCAAAGTGAAAGAATCAGTGCCCATCCCAGGACGAATAGCTTGGGTAGCTCGGGGAACGCTAACCGTTGACCCCCGAACCCTTCCCCTTCACGGCGTGGTGGGATAGGTGTTCACAGGTGGGAAGCCCGAAGTATTCCAGTGCTCGTTGAGTTGGGAGGAGGGCCGGGGGGTCGCAACGGGGTCGCATCCAGGATCCAGGATCAAAGGGGGGGGGGGGATGGAGTGGGAGACAGTGGTTGAGGTTGTACCAATCCGAGGGGTTCCCAGACGGACAGCCCGCGAGTTTCGACGTCTTGGTAGCATTGGCGTGCGATAACGAGAAGAGTTTAGTGGGCGACGCCACCACTAGCCGTCCGAGGATGGCCCAGAGATAAAGGCAAAAAGAAACAGAAAAAGGGACGCTGCCTGTTCTGGGCATGGCATGCATGGCGCACGACAGTTGGCCTTCCAAGCCCAGGATGGGATATGTGATGGTGGTCCCTGGGCGGATGGAACGAACCGACGAGGAGGGTGGCCGCCTCGCAGGGGTCCCTCGCAGCTCTCCTGCATCCAGCGCGGCCACAGACGGATAATGGCAGAGAAGCCCGTCATTTGATGCTCTGTCTGATCGGGGTCTGATATTGAAGTGCCTTGTGGCGTGAGTAATGTCGACTATCGATGTCGATTCCGCCTCGAGGACGGATGCACACTTGCGACTTTCCAGCGGCTCTTTCTTGGCCGAACTGATAACAGGACGGTTGTCATCGGGTTTCTCAGCCGGGATCACCAAGATCCAAGATTTGCCCGCTTCATCGACCAAAAGGAAGGGCAACAGGAGCGAAGTCCGTCCAGACTCCCAATCAGATGCGCCATATTTCCCAGAGCTGAAGGGGAAGCCGGTACATGCGACTCGATGACCATGATCGGTGCAGGGCCCCTGGAGGAAGCAGTCCGCATGGTGGAGAGCAAACACGTGAAGGTAGTGGAACAGGGCGGTCAGCCACATATCGATGATGCTTCTTTCCTCTGGAGACTTCGGTGGTTTCCTGTGATGGACCATGGCCGGGTTGGGTATCGCGTTTGCTGGCGCTGCTGGCGCTGCTGGCGCAGCTTGCGTGATTTTGATGATGTTGCGTCAGGCCGTTTCGATGTACACTCTCGGATTGGCGGTAAAGAATCAGTGTGTCGCTAGTGAAGGACGACCACAGGCAACTGTGCTGCGAGCAATAGGCAGGTATTTTGCCTTCATGCTTTGTCACGAAAATGATTGAGGCGAAGCTTGATCGTGGAGGGAATTATTGGAGAAAGCGTGGGGGGAACCTGGTACCTTACGACCTGAACAACCTGGAAAGCAGGGAGCAACGGCGGGCCGATTTCAGTGTGATGTGAGAAGGCAGCGACGGCATCAGGTGCACTGTACAACTACCTTCCCGCCATCAGTCTGACTGCCCGGGCAGCCGTACAAGTACGGGCAAGTGGGCAGCGTCGTCGCAGCGAGCATCTGGCTTGGCAGGTTCCCTCCGCCGACTTGCCTCAGGGAAGGTGCTCCAGATACATCATTAGTGCGCGTAAAAGCAGGCAAGAGCAAGCAAGGAGCTCCTGCCAACCGCAACTGCCAACCTTACCTACCTACTAGGAAAGGTATATGAATAGTGCTTGTGATACGTACCTAGCACGCAGATAGGTACCTTACGGTAGGTGCAATGGCTTTCGCAGTTGAGCCAGCCTTCCTTCCTCACCCTTTCCTTTCCTTTTCTCTCCCGATATCCTAGGACATCATCCAGGCACCTACCTAAATCTCGTTAGCAACTCAAATATCTGGGCTTCATCTCTGCTTCCACGATGCTCCCAGGAAATGCTCCACTTGCGAAACGGATGCAGCCTTGGATTGAGAATCGGGTGCCATTCTCCCGGCCCAAATGCCGATTGTCACAAGAAACAGAAATTTCCCGCCGAAAACTTTACTTCTCCTCCATACGACACTGTCGACTTCAGACACCATCCACCACCATCGAACACTTGAGAGAGAGACCCTTGTTATTTTCCCACCACCCATTCACGAACACCTCTTTCTCCCCAATGGTTTCCCTGACCCTGCATCTGAATTTTCCCTGCTCAAGGTTCGGATCCGCTCCGTTTCTTTGGAACACCTTACTACAGTACCAGACAATGCACCTACTTCAGTACACCATCTATCAGACAAACTGCATCGCCCTCTCTCATCCCAGCAGCCTCGATAAATGCCCTCAGCAAATCACCGTCCTTTCCGGCTGGAACATCACTTCTCAATAGTCGTGCCCGACTCTTCTCCAGGGCTGCAAACTGCAAGCCTCTCAAGACTCCGAGGCTCTGAGGCTCCGAGTACAACTTCAACTGGTTCTGCAATATCCTTCGCCAGCCCTCCACACGGGAATGCTTCCAGAACGCAGCTCTTCGCTTCCTTCATCAGCTCTAATTTGGGCTGGCACCCAATCCCCTTCGCGCTCCTCTAGCCGGCGCATCAGCAATGCCGCATGCGTCTAGGTCTCCAAGTCAGTCGTCTTCTGGAATCAAAGGGAAAAAACAATGCGGCCACAGGACCTCGTCCGTTTTGGCAAGCCCATAACGCAACTTCTTTTCTTCTTCCGCGCTCATTGATACCGCGAGAACGCGAGCCGTATTTCGCGTCCGCTGCTAGCAGCAGCGACTCCCGCTCTCATGTCTTACATTAGACAATTACACACTTTTTTTTTGTCGCGGCAGTTAACTTCAACTAGTCCGGGACTAGGGCCATGCTGTGCGGGCCCACCAGTGGACCTTTCCGATAGCACCATGCCGTCTCTGATCCCACGACACATGTGAATGACAAAAGCCACTGTGCCATCGAACTCTCCCATAGTGCCCCCGCCGAGAGCACGCCAGACCCAGCAAGCTCCAACTAAGATTAAGATGGCAGTCAAAATGTCTATTACCTGCGCAGTACCAGCACCAAAAGTTCCAGCCAATATTGGTCAGGCATTTTCTGTGATACATCTCGACAGATGTAAGGAACAATCTATTTTAGGGCTCAGCCGTTATCATTTGGCCCCCAATAACAAGCTCTGCCACCTGCACCGCAATGCGCCGCTGTGATTCGCTCTGCCAACATACGAGCGGCTGAACATACAATATCTTTGCTTCAGCCGCAATAGTCTCACCCGTCTCACCACAGTATTCTGGGCCGACAAATACAGACCTGTCATCCATCCAACGTCGCCGATGTTCCTCCAAAGGTTGCGCCAGGCTTACTCGTTTTCCGAATTCGACATCCATTCCGCTTCAAATCGGAGCGGCGATCCCTTGCTGACAAGTAAATATCCGTTGAATGGCTCCGTGGCCCACGGTTCTCGAATCCAAACCAAAGCTAGATGGGTTGGAGCCGATGTCAGCTAAGCACAGCCCCTGGGACGGTACGAGAACGAAACCTCCGTAGCGACATCTAGTCGACGCTCGGCTTGAGCGAAGGTTGAGCTTGATGTGAACCGCAAATCGCGACAGCTTGCGCTTCTTGTTACCGGCGCAATTTCCAGAAGGCTTGATCATTATCCGCAAAGGCAAGGCAGGGTTTTTTTTCCTTTTTTTTTTTTTTTTTTTTTGGATCGGTCCATGCCGGCAGATGGTTTCGACGGCGCGGGGTGGCAGTTGATAGTATTCACCTTCATCTTGTCTCTTGGCGCTCTCATGTTCCGTCTCAAAATGTCGATTGGAAGTTCGTGGGAACGACGATTCACGTACGGAGTGTTTCGTGACTTTAGGTAGTGCCTCGACAATACCTCCCTCGCCATAGCCGGTTGTGGCGTGATTGTCGCTGTCAGCTCGTCAGTGAAGCGTTCATCACCGTCCACCGTGTTTCTGCTTCCGCGACGTTACATGATGTCGTCGCTCATATCCTCGGCACCTTCTTCACAGGATGGACAATCTAAAAATGGGGGAAGTATGCCCTCGCGTCTCCTGACTGTCCTCTTCAGTTTCATTGGTAGAAAGATTGTTGTGGAATAATGTTGCAAGATCGTGAGAAAGGACTTCAGGAATAGAGCATAGTGTCACCTCACAAGGCGGCATAGTCACGTCTTTGATTTCAATCTTCTGCATAGGAAATGAAATAGATCTTCCAGAGAACCTCGGCAAGCATGAGGAGTTGTGCCACGGTGGGATACCAGGCGCCCATATCTGAGAAGGAAAGCATACGGCTTGTTGTCTTCTCCTCTGTGTCCTTCTCCTCTGTGTCAAGATCAGTCTGGTAAGATCAGTCTCGTCGGGGACGAAGCTCATGAACACAGCACGGGACTCCATGCGATTTGAGACGTAGACCATACCACACGAATGCCCGCACAACCGTGAAAAATGAAATACGTGACGATCGAGGGGAATAAATTCGACACAATTTCTCTGTAACAGTTAGGTGGGCAGCTGTACATGGCACACTTACGTAGTGTAGAACCACGAAAACTCTAGAAACAATCGTGAGATCAGGCGCACTTGGTCTTCCGGCGCGCTGTAAACTAAACAAGACTATCTGACGTTCATAATTCTATCCAGAGCGCACCTGATGCTATGCCATCACATTCCTATAGAGCATTACGTGCCCCTATCTCGGGCGGCGTGTAATACGCTTGCCACACCTCAGGGTTGTCGAGTTCAACATACAGCGCAGGCGCAACCGCACTGCATCTGATTTTCATCCAGTCCTCACTCCCCGGAGAAGGTGGCCAAGCCTGGATAGTACCAACATGGCCGTCCCACAACCTCGCTATCCACCCTGAGGAAGGAAGAACTGATATCTCGAGCCCCGCGAGCCTTGGGCGTCATCCATGTCGAAGCCCGCAGCGTGGCCCCCGCGTGCCCAGCCCTGGAAGCGATACCGTGGCTCTTCGATCGAGCCATCCTCCAGCTTGATGTCTTCGACAAAGACAAAGTCCATCTTGTCCGCGATGCCTGGTGCGTCCGACTTGGCGATGGATTCGCGCATTCTCTGCGTAACCCGGCGCTCGAGGTCTTCCCTGGCGTCGTCGAGCTCTCTGGCATAGGAGCACCGGTAGGCGATCCAGCCCCAGTTCTCCGATCCACTGATCCTTGCTTCGGGAGAGAGCTTTTCCCGGTCTTCCCCGCCGATGGACTGTGGTGGTCCTTGTGCGACTGGGCACGTCGATGACCAGGAAAGACCTTCGGCCAAGTTTCAGAGCTTCCTTGGGATTTCGTAGCGGTGGATGATTTCTAAGGGGGTTTATAGCGACGGTTGGGTATCTAATGAGTCGAACTGGAGTCTGCTGGCGGAAGGTCCGTAAGGGAAACTGCTGGCGATAGCTAAAGATGCCGGCGAGAAACCTTGACGACTACAACTTCGGCCTCATCGAGAATCATCCGGCATGCGTTTGGAAGTTTCGTGTGCTAAATGAACGGGACGAACTAGCTGTCGGTTGTTTCTCTTACATGCGGATGGTAGCGTCTTTCGAGTGTGGCGCCGGAGGACTAGCGGCCGATAGACCCACCTATGCCGCCGTCCCGATTCCGAAGGTCCGTCGCCGAGCCGGAGACAAGAATAACTCCATGAATCGAGAGGGAGGGATTTACGAATCCCGCCCGTACAGAATGGATCAGATGAAGGTGACAGCAAAAAAGGGGGGCTGGAAGCAATGAGTTGCGACAACTAGAGTTTTGCCCTGTTATTTCATCTAAAAAGGTAGCTCTGCTAGCACGAGGTAGGAGAGCCGACCACGTTCCAACAGAAATACATCCGCCAGTCAGGTGACCGAGGCCAACCCCCATGCAGCCAAGGTGCTGCCATGATGTTTTATCCAAAAAGCCCGACCAGTCAAAAATCGTCGTGGAAGACTCGGTCGGAAGCTGATTGGTTTAATTCGAAGCAAACAACGAAGCCGAACATCCAGCCATCAGCCTGCCTGCATACAAAGAGAGCTCACTGAGGAGGTCTGATTCCGCCAACAAGTTCATTGCTCAATGTTCTTCTTTTTGCTACTTCTCTCAACTCCGTCAAAGTCCCGAAAGCCGGTGGCAAAAGTCCAATCTCTCAAGCAGCAGCAAGATGCCCAACCTCACCGACCTGCCCGTGGAACTGCTGCAGATGATCTTCTCAGAATTGGCACAGCCCGAGCAACCACAAATTTCCCAAGCCCCCGCATTCAAGATCCCGCTAGCGAATAGGTCACTTCTGGCAGGCATATCGAGGTACAATCGCAAACTGCAAGCCGTCATCAAGCCTCTTCTCTTCAAACACGTCCACATTGATAGGGCTTCAGTCGCAAGTCTCGTGAATCTGCTTCGCCAGCTCGATTCCCAGCCAGACCTCGTAGCCTGCGTAACGACGATATGCGTCCACTGGTACCAGACCAAAAGCCTCCATGACCATTCGACAATCGACCGTATGCGCCAGAGCGACTTTGACTTCTTGGACCGTCTCAAACAGCGCTTCCGGCTCCAGGTCGGACAGCTCCGAAGGGACCACGTGGTGGGCTTCGTGCTGCTTCTCACGCGAACCGTGCAGGTGGTGGAGATGTTTGGAAAGTCCAACGTTTTCGAAACCCTGCCGTGGGGGACGCACTGCAAGCAGCAGGTGTGCCATCCAAATACCTTGCGCTTCGATAGATTAAAGTGCTTTCGGTTCATCGTCAACCAGTCAAGCCTCGAGCCGTTGCTCACAAACGAAGCAGACACTACCGAGATCCGGTATGGCAGGTACCTCGTCTCTCTAGGGACGAACGAGCAAGTCTACACTGACAAAAAGTACTTTGACAAGATCCGCCCTCTGCTCAGCCTGGCGCGGAACATGAATGACTTGACAGTTTCTGGCTGTCACGATCTCGAGAGCGGATTCACCGACTGGTCCCGTGTCACTCGTCTTACTCTGGACTGCGTGGTTCTACGGAGAGGGCGCGACAACGACCGTCGCGTCAACGGCATGCGGCTAAGCTACTTGGACGAGTTGTTGCAAACCTGCCAAGGCTTGGAACATCTGGTGATTGTGGATAAGGAGGACTCCAACACCGGCTTGACTCTGCAGACGCCCGGCATTCTGCGCGACCAACACAAGACCTTGCGGTCCCTCAAGCTCGGGTTCTTGCACGTGAGGAGTGGTCGTCGGGTTCATCGGATCGCCAGAGGTTATGTTGCAGAAAAGCTTAAGAGCTTGGAAACTCTCGAGTGGATCTCGGTCCAGTGTCCGGAGAAACTATGCGAATTGCCGCGATCTCTCCGTATACTACACTTGATCGGAGGCGAAGACATCCATATCTCCGAATTTCGTACCTTTGCTCTCAACATCTTGTCCGGAGAGTTCCCTCGCCTTCAAGAGGTCGTGCTGGAGGACCATGTCTGCACGCACGATCCTTCAGAGCCGTACGTGCTGACGCGCCCTGGGGATGATGGCCGCGAGAACCTCGAGGGCCGCAGAATGACGAGCCTCAAGACCTCTCCCGCGTACCAAGACGTCGGTCCTGGTTGTTGTAAGAAGGAGTTCCACAAGCAGATTCAGCGGATTATCGGCGAGACCGGAGTTTGGTGTGGACACGCGAATGATCAGTTGCAGGTCTGCGAGAAGCGCCATACAGTCGGGATCTCAGACATTGTGTCATGAGGAGACAAGTTTTGTACTGTAAGTCAAATTATCTGGGTGGATTTTATTCGGGACTGGAGTTTCACATGTATAATAAGCAACTTATGATGTAACTCGTTGCCTCGAAGGAAGTTAACGAGCCATGAACAACGGCTGATAGACTGAGGGCTGCTTTACTTCGCGGGCCAAGGGAGTTCCGTGATTAAATATTTCATGGTTTGACTGAAGATAAGAGCGTATTCACGCGCCCTTTTGAGATGAGCGCAATGCCACATGTCAAGAAGCGTCGAATCTGCTAGTCCGTCTCATATAGCCCGATAGTCCAAAAACATGGGACGAAGCGCGAATGACGCCGTTTACGTTTATGCACACCGGAAGCCCATCGACGACCAAGCCGGACAGTTCCTTGCTGCTCCAAAGCCTCCTCCATGCCAGCTGTCCCCGCATATCCACCGGCGCGGCGGAAGATCCGGCTTCATGTGTCATTACAACCAGGGTCAATTTGTCGTGCTGTCAATGCAAACTTGAGGATAGCTTACGCAAAGATGTCAATGCTTTCTGTTTGCCGCCGACACTTGAATATGTTTAGGAACTACTAGACCTCATCCACAGACGGATCGATCAGTCGGCATGTCGTTCAGAATTGATTCACACGTCAATCGTCCCAACACTTGGGAGGAACACATGACACACATGGCCGGTGGTAACCTTGCAGTTGCGAAATGGCGGCACTGTTCCGATGACGCCAGTTTCCACGACAAGGAGGCGTTCCGCATCATCCGCGGTGCGATAATGGAAGACAACAACGACCCGCGGCGACTTCGGAAGACGGCCATCGACCTTCTAGCTCTTTTACCAGAAGAACCTTCATCCGACTATCTCTCATCTTTGTGGAGTCTCTTCATATCCTTGGCGCAACAGACGCCATCCGGCAATATTGCGATGCTGGATCTGGTCGTGATTCTTGATCACCTTTCGCGGTCTCCCAAGACTTCAGCATTAGTGATATCGGTAAGCCCAAACACATAACATACATCAGCGTTCGTCTCTGACGCTTTACAGGATGGACTCGAGCAAATAAGTCGTCTGCACGGCCTCAATGAAAGTATTAGGGATCACATGATGTGTAAGTCGGTTATTTCCATCAGACAATGAACGGAATACCCGCTGACATGATCCGAGCTCCGTACGTCTCCAACGAAGCAATGGAGACGCTCACGAAGTGGATCAATCTCAACGCCTTCGCCGCTCTGCTGTGGTCCTACAATCTGATCGACGGCCGCGACTACGCGATCCAGCAACTTCGTTCCGCGTTCGAGGATCGGCGATCCTCCGACGTGAGCGACAAAGACGCGGCCGATGCGCGGCTCATGGCGGCAGCCCAATGGGCGATCCATCCTTGTCAACGTCTGTACCACCTGTCCATCACCTCCGAGGACATGTCTCCCGCAGACGGCGCCGGCCGTCTCGACGAACGCTGGAAGCCCGGTGCGAGATTCAAGGGCCGCGCGGGGTTTTCTTTTCAGAGGTGGGAATTCTGGCAGCAGTGTTTCGAAGAGGCGCACGAGCTTGGAGGTGCAGGCATCGAGGCCAAGGTCGAGGCTGAGGCGGCGAGCGGGGTGATGGAGAAGGTTCTCTATGCCGGTTTTGAGGGCTGAATCATTGGAGAACGTGATGATGTGAAAGAGTCAATTTGCGGCAGATTAGTCCACATTAGTGATAAGGCTTGGTCATAATTATGCTCAAGTTGGCGCTACACTGTCAGTTTTTATTTAACTTGAGAAGCTTGAATCGTTGATACTGCTGTTTCCAAAATTATAGCCTTTGAACTATCTCTTGGGGTCTCGTTATGCTATGGGCACCAAAATTCTTTTGCGATACTTTCATGCGAGAAGAACAGTGTAGAGATGGGAATGAGCCAGGCTATGAAACCTGGTAGCAACTCTTTCTCGCCGAGTTAACGGCGGACGGGCAAGCAGAGGGGTCGCACGGAAATTCGGGGAGCATTCCACGGGCATAAACAAGTTCTAAAAGTAACAAACCAATCAGCCGTGATGGCTCGTTCTTAGTTCCTTGATAGTCAGAACCTGCGGTGCGACCTAGGTTTTCGGAAATGGCCGAAGAATGCTGGCGGCTTCTTCCAACGATGTAATTAGAAACTCAGCCTCGAATGAATCAACTGATGTCCGTATCCCCCGGCCCGATGATCAGCAAACCTTCTTGCCTTCCGTACAGCTGGGAAGTTCCAAGCAGACGTTCGGGTTCGGTGGTGTATAATGACTGCGCAAACAAAAAAGATCATGGCGAGGGATTACTAGGTTAAGAGATATTCAGGGGCTTCCAAAAGTCTCAGGTGAGATATGATCCCGAGCCGATTTAGCATGTCATGCCACGCAGCGCGGTCTCGCTGGGCGACTAGGTATGCAGGCACCGTCCCAAGTACCGCCAAAAGTAATGACCAAATACCTCCTTCGCGACTATTGAGTGCGCATCAGCAGCTTTGGAGGAACACTGAGTCTATGGAATGAGCCTAGGCCGAGTTCCACTAACAACTGTCCGTCGTGCCCTCATCCTCATACAACACTGCTTGATACGGGTGAGATGGACAACATCCTCTCTGCACGAAAATGGCACTTCAACTCGATAGTCGGCCTGAAGACAAAAAGTGGACAAATTAGATCATGGTTGACGCGGAAAACCCACCAGAGCCTGCTTCCATCAGCATTGGCGTCAGCCGTAGGTTTTACTTGTTTGCTACCGAGTGGCTGGTATTCAACTCCAACCGGGAGTCCCGTCCAGCCTTGTGGGAGTTCCCTGTCGAACCGACGCAGAATCCGGGTCGTTGGCGAATGGGTTGCTCCCAACGTCAATCTTGCTGACCTGCGGCTGACCTGCATGCTCGTATCAACGTCGTGGAACAACTGGGTCACGACTCTCGATCAACGAGCTCGGCTCCTTGGCATCATGCAACCTAGGATATTAATGTCTTACCGGACCCCGCAGCCATAAGCACAAAATCCCGTTGACGGCCTCGGCCATGTATTTTGTGGAAGAACCGAAACCGCTCTCTTCATGCCGATCTGTTAGGATCTGAAATGTCGCCAGACGCGATGGAAATGGGCGGTATTCACCGCCGACCATCGTTGGGACGACATCAGCCAGACTTCTTCGAGTCGATTTCCACCATCGGGGTGGACATCACCGAACTGAAGCAGAAGCATGAATCCCGCGAAGAGTTGCTCCCAAGAGGCACGGAATTCACCTTTGATACCTCGGATCAGTACATTCCGTCAGAACAGAGCCACAAACCGAAATGGTGGGACAAGGGGTATTTGCTCCAGGCGCTATGGACTTCTTCATGGAACATGTATTTGTTCCTTGTTGTTGGTACAGGTTTCGCTATTGGCCATCATTGCTATTATCGGACTCTCGCAGGGACAATAGTCTATGACGACGAGCAGCTCTCCACACTGCGATACGGGACCGCCCTGGCATTCGCAGCCAAAGCAAGTTTAGTGGCGGCGATGCTGCTGGCTTTTCGGGAGCAGATATGGTACACGTTCAGCACCAAGTTTCTGAGGGTCACGACTCTGAACGACATGTTCGCAGCTCCTGAAACGCCTCTGTCGCTTCTCAACTTGGAGTTTCTGTGGAAAGCCAAGATAGCAGCTGCTCTGGCTCTTTACTGCTGGTTTGTTCAAAACTCATCTTTCAATTACCCTTCTCTCTCATCGTGCTCACGCCCGCCGCCTAGGGTCTCACCGTTGAGTGTCATTCTCACAACGAGTACGCTCACCGCGGTAACCAGCCAAGAGGTCCACAACACGACTTGCTCGGGGGTACGGACGCTGAACTTCAGGTTCGAAGACAACACCAACTGGCGCAACGGGGGCAAGATTGCAGACCTGGACCAGCAATCTCTGAGTTGGTGGAACGAGACGAGCAAGAACGAGTCCGACCCCAACTTTTTCGACTACTACACGACGATGAGCGACAACGCAAAAGAGCTCTTGGCCGCGAGCACGTACCTACAACGTCCAATTTTCGACCAAGCCAACACCTTTGAAGTGTGCGAAAGAGGCTGGAACTGCACGGTCAACATCCGCTTCGTGGGGCCAACCTACAATTGCAGCACTATCAGCAAGGGTGTAGGCGGCAAGGAGGGCCCAGGCTTCCTGCAGCAACAATCGGGAAAGGCCGCGATGCCTTTTGATATCAACGACCTGGCGCCAGTGGGGAACTTCACCTACATCGCGCAGACCATGAACGGAGAGTACGCGTATCCGCAAATGAGCGCGGTGCACAGCGGGGGGATCCCGAAAATGGACCCGCCGTATCCGGCGCACCTCGGGGTCTTCCGGACGGAACCGATCATCTGGATCGGGTACGCCGAGCTGAACGAGAGCTACAACACCACGGAGTTCCTCAACAGGACCGCGGACGTCCGCAAGAGCGAGGCCTTCACCCCGGTCGTCATCGCCTGCGAGCACTACGAGGCCAACTACACCGCGGAAATCGTGTATCGAGACGGGATGCAGATACCTACGATCATCAGCAAGGAACTCCTCTCGCCAATCATCAACACCACGTTCATCCCGGAGCTCGGAGTGGACGATGGCACGATGGACAAGACGGTGTCTGTGCCGCAGAGCAACTACATCTTCCCCAGGGACCTGAAAACGTACAGACGAACGGCCGGGTACCACTCGATGGGGCTCTTTCTGCGCCAGAGATTGAACGGTACGATCCTGGGAGCCGGAGGCGATGAGGATACGTTGGCGATATATACCAAGGTGATTGACAACCGGTACCATTTTGCCCGGAAGAACATAGCGTCTCTGATCGAGGACTGGTACGGCAACCTGCTCATGTCCATGTTTGCCAGACCGCGGTTCCAGGCCGTGGTGTGGGCGGCCAAGACGGACGAGCAGACCGGAGTCCGCAAGACCGGATCCGGTCCCGAGTCGGAGTACCTGTACCCGTGTACCCGTTCGCGACCCGCGGTGCGATACCACTATCGCACTCGCATTCTGATTGGCGTCTACGGGGTGTTGATCTTTTTAGCAGCGTCGGGAGTGGCGGCTGGCACCCTTGCGATTCGTAGAAATGGCGGGGCGTCTAGGGGCACTGGGTTCTCTAGCATCGTCGAAGCCACGAGAGGACCAACTCTCGATAGGATGGACTGGGCAGCTGGGAAGGAATACGGGCCTACGAAGATTGGATACGGGCTCCTCAGAACGCAAGATGGCCGTCTGAAGAGACCTGATGGGGAGATTGTGGTTGGTCATCCCGAGTTGAGACCTGTGCAATCGAGATTCGGCTTCGGTTTCGAGGGAGATGTAGACCAGTTAAAGCCGGAAAGATGAGTCGCTTGAGGGTATGTCGTCAGCTACTGTAGGAGAGGAAGAGTTTGGACTTTCGCCGGCCGAATTGCCTCAAGACTGTTCACTTGGTAATCTAATTTCAGTCAGCTGTGCCTGGCTTATCTACAGGTTGGGCTACGTTTTTACCGCTAAACGAATTTACGTGCAATACAAACATGAAACTAGTGGCTTGTTCAATATTCCAAAAGACTGCTTGTGTCGGAGTTGCGCATCGGTTCTTTCGGTACAGGGGACATTGCTAGTTGTTCCTATGAGAACAACAACTATAACACCGTATGTACTGAAGTGGATTTTAGGTTTCTGAATCTTTCTCCGTTACATATAGTTGACATAGTGGTCAGCGCCAGCCTTGGTTAAATGAGAGCCACTTGGTAAACTTCAAGGCAGCCATGAATACCGTGCTGAAAGTTCAGCCACGACCCAAGCAAGAAAGAGGGCATACGGAGATTAGCCACCGTTCATTACATATATAAGTTCCACCGAGGTTGAATAATTATGTCCGAGAATTCTTCAATCAACCAGTCTTCTCACTTCACCAGACTACAATCGTCACATTCTAAACCAAGTTCGAAACCAAAGTCGCAAAAATGTGGTTTACCGCTGCCCTCATCGCGCTGCTCAGCGCCACCGCCCTCGCCAGCCCCATCGCCAACGTGTCCAGCAAGGTATGTCCCAAAGTGGGATTTACATGAACCTCACTTCCATCGTTCCCTTTCAAGCCTTTTTGACAAAATAAACTAACAGCCTCTAGCATGATGAATTCGTACCTCCGATTGTCGAGATTCCGTGCGATCCAATTGGCACCCACTGCACCAGGTCCGTGGATTGCTGCACCGGGTACTGCAAAGATATTATTGGCCGCCACGATCACTGCGCCGAACGCCCCAAAGACCAAACCCCGTATAAAATCTGGCCTCCCAATGGCCAGAATCAGTGAGCGGTTTCACCCGGGCGGGTTTAAGCTGGAATCCTTCGCAAGATGACCTGGGCTGGAAGGGTTGTATCGGTAAACACTAAACAGGTCTCGCCGAGCTGAGTTAAGGAAGGCGTTTCGGGCTGAAGGATGGAATCTCTCTATATTCCAGGATATCAGTAAAGCACTTTTCCCCAGTTGGTTATGTTTTGATTATGGCTTCAGATACAAAAGACCTGGTCGGATTCGAGGTTCGAAAACCCATCCACTCACTTTGTAATCCATGGTTTATGTGTGAGTTGCTTGTTAGACCAGTGTCCCGTATGTGGTCCGGCTAAACTTGACTGCGATTCAGCTATCCTTGGTGCTTACATCCAAGGCACCTTCTTTCGCCAGGAAAGACAGGCCGGACGGAGGCTGAACAGAAGCTCACTATTTCACTACCCTTTTCCACAGCTTGCCGAAATCGTGTCGTAAGCAATATAGGGATAAGCTAGGTACCTAGGCGCCATTGGAAAATTGAAGACCCACAGACAACCCCGTCTCCGACCAAAAGACAAAATTGCGCCACAGGTTTCTATTGACTTCTCTGCAATGGGTCAGTGGTACATTGCGTTGCAAGCATTTTCATCTCTGAAGATGGGGGTTCGAGCATGAATGCTACTGGGCGACACCTGGGCGACCAGGCGCATCGCTTTTGCAATTTCTTTCTTCTTTTTTTCTTGTGTCCAGCTCTCGTGCTGCCGCGTGGACTGTCCCTCCCTTTTTATCTGAATGAAACCGTCTGAGCGGCTTAAATACTTGGTCGATATTCCAGTAGCGGTTCTCCATTAGATTGCTGTGTTAATAATGTTACAGGACTGGGCCCCCCAAGTTTCCATGCAGAAATAAGTACGGAGAATACACAGGCTGCAGCAGGTCTCCGGTAACATTGGGACACGAATATGACTGAGTGGTCTCTCAAGAACATGGAAACCGTAGAACTCCTTTTCAATGACTGTCATTTCTGTTGGAAAATAATTTCGTTGTTCGGTGCGGCTCGCAGCTCCGCTTCTCCTCCGTTCTCGCCATGCGTCCCTTCTTTATCCTGAGTATGCGAGACTCCCACCGTCCAAACACGCTTCCAAACCCTCCTTAGTCCGTGCCGAGTCTCCAAAGACCGTCCCCGAGGAAGTGCGCCTCTTCAATCACAGGCCCCTTGCCCTTATCCTTGACCTCCTTCGTCCCCGCGACCAGGAACCCCACAGCACACGCTTCCGTCTTGCCCTCAGCCATAACGACGACAGGCTCGCCCTTCTCCAGCTCCCTGGTCCAGTGACCTTCCTCATCGACACCCTCGTCGCCCTCCTTGGGCTGCGGCAGTCGGCCGCCGGGACTCGTTAGGCCGGGAGCCATCAGGGTGGCGCCGGACAGGACGAAGCGGATCGCGCCTCGGTCGATGCGGATCGTGGGGAAGGCTTGCGGGAAGCGGTGGACGAGCTTCAGGTGCGGGAGGAGGGTCGGCGAGTCGGCCTGGAAGAAGAGGGGCTCTTGCTCGCAGACGTAGAGGGAGCAGCGGTCGGGCAGCTTCATTTGTTCCAGCGAGGCCTTCTTGGGCATGACCTCGTCGATGAAGGGGTTCAGGAGCGGGTAGGACGTCAGCAGCGACTGGCGGAGGCCGCGCTGGACTGACGACTTGAGCTTTTGCTTCGGCGCGGAAGAGATGCTGGGAGGGGTAGCGTTAGCTCGGATTTGGAATACTCGGTGGAGGTAGATGCCCTACTCTTTTTTGAACATTTTGGCGGTAGGGGACGGACGACTGCAATTATAGAATGGGTATCACCGGGGGGTTTTGGGGTTCGTTGAGGCCGTCGCGTCGTGGTTTTGTCTCTCGTGAGGCGAGTTGATGGTGGGGTTGTTTGGAGAGCGCGAGCATCGCAGGAAAATTGCCCCGCAGTCGGGCGGGCGGGGTAGACCGGAACGGCAGTTTTGGAGGGGTAAGGTAGACGGGAGGCGCGAGGAGGGGTGGGCAGTACAGCATCACGTCACTTGCACTCCAGATGCACACATATAAGGGCATGTTTTAGGCGATTCAGAAGGTGCAGTAAAATTCTTTCAACATATTAAATCTTTAAAAGGGTGCAAAAAAATAAAAAATCCCCAAAAATCCTCCCAGTTTCTTTTCTTATCGTGATCCATGTTCGCATCTACAGAAGCTCGGAGAACGAGCTCACTCACGGCGTCATCTTAGCTTAGCCGTGGACGACGTGGGAGACGGTGCCGTCCTCCTTGACGTGCACGTTGAGTCTGTCGGGCTTGAAGTCCTTGGTGACCATCATGCCGGGTTCGATGATGCGAGTTTGCTCGGGGAGGTCCCGCTTGCAGAAAGTCTGGCAGCCATATAGTTAGATCGACTTACCACAAGAGGATCTGAGACGGGAAGGTCGTGACTTACGGTCTCGTTGGACTGCTCCTCGTGTAGCTTCTTTCCGACGAGCTTGTTGGCCCACTCCTCGGTCTTGGACTCGTCGGTGATGTTGTTGACACCCGGGACGACGAGAGGCATGTTGGCGGTGGTTTAGCGGTTGCGTGGTATGAGTTGGTTTTAGGCAGGTTTCTTTACAGCAGGAAGATCCGGTGATACTCTTGCTTGTGTAGGTGCAGAGTACCGTGGGAGCGTTGGATGTTTTGAATAAAACCGGCTTCCTAGGCTACCTACGCAACGGCACGTTGAAGAAGGGGTTCGCTCCTCCAGGTTCGAGGTCTGGACTCTGACGCAGAGCGATGACGTGGTAATTGGGTGGGGGCGGGGGGGAGGGGGGAGTGGGAGTCTCGTTTTTGGCAGGTGGTTAATTAGTTTAAGTAAGGTTCAACAGGGACTGAGCCGGCTCCCACACGACGCAAAGCGACGACGGGACGATCTGAGGTCAGTGAAGTACGTCAAACTTGCTCGGAGCCTCTATGCATCCCGGTTTACCGTAGGATCTATATCTCATGATCGAGGACTTGATGTAAGGTGATGGCATTGCATGTGAATATTGCGTCTGCAGGATAGCTATCAATTGTAGCGGCCACCAATGCGATGAGTACCTTAAGGTAACCATTCTTGTTCTATGTGAGACAACGTCAACAGCATCTTAGATGACAAGAATTCGAGCTTGAGGCTGAGAGATTGAGATACCGGAATATCTGTTTTCGAGGAGGCAGAAGATAGGTCCAGTGCGGCGGAGCTTCGGATGGCATGATGAAGGCACTGCGATAGGAATGCAGCCAATCCAATCCACGGTCTCACTCCTGCGCCGCATAGGTATCTATCTACCTCAGCTAGCACCAGCCAAAAGGAGCTGTCACAGCAGGTGCACGTGGCTGCAAAATTGTCAGGAGATTTGCGGCCGAGACGGGCGGAGATCTTCCCCCGCTGGATGATCCTCAGCTTTTTAAGCTTACCTCCCTGACTTGGCTGTCATCGTCCGTGGGAATGGAGGACTGTTCCGTAGGTTCTTACATAAGCCCAAGGCAATTAGTTCCATGCTCGATGTTTGCCAGCAGGGCCAAGGCAGAGAGAACACTTGATGAGGTTCAGGTACCTTAACGGAAGGTGGGAGAGCTCAGAGGGCCTTCCTAGCCCATGGCAAGGTGCTTTCTGTTGGCCAGTGCACATGACCCTGGTATCGGGGGCAGAGGGGGGGGAAGAGGCTGGCTGAGCGGCTCAAGTCCCTTGTTGTTTATGCATCGCTCGCATTTCCCCCTCGCATACGTATGGAAACAGGTCCGTCCAGGATACTTACTCGAGCATCTCCGGCCGTTCATCCCAGGAAAAATTCCTTTTGCTGATGGCCCCTCAGGTACACTCTATCTTGAGGGGGTTTCAGCGGGCTGCCTTCATCGTGCTGGCCCTATCTCCGTCTCAGGTGGATGCCATCGGGGTTGGTCCCATCGCCAAAGAGGCTTCCAGTCTGCCGCGTCCCCGGCCATTCCATGTTCCTTGTCGCTTGACCGCCTGGGACGGCAGCACCAACGAGAACGAGAGACACAGACCAACGACAAACATCGAAACATACAACGGCCGCTTGTCTTCGATACCCATTCCCATCCCTTTTTCTTCTGATTGAAGCAAATCGACACCGCCAGGGTTATCTTACCGGCCTCCCTCTGGAAGTACTTTGCACCACGCCAAGCCAACCGCCGCAGCTTCGTCAGTTGCGGAAAGGGACTTCAGCCCCTGCCTGGCGTCCACCGACTGGCAACAGGGACTGGTGACTGGGAGAGGCTGGCTCAGCTCCTAGCAGGCTAGCACGTTAGGACTCCAGTCTCAGCCACGGCCCACGGACCAACCCAGCCGAGCACCAACACCAACAAGCATATTTTTAACGCCGCAACATGGATTTGGCCCATCATCACAGCCCACGACGCTACTTTGCCAAGCAAGGGAGCCCGCCCCCCCTCATCCTGTCTTAGTCAACGTGATTGACAGTTGCCAGTGAGCACAGGAAGCGCGGAACACACTGCAAATTTTGGTCTCAACGACAGTCCCAACTTGAAGGGCCTTTGGCTGTATATCCGAACGTCGGCGGAATGGTAGGCCTCCCCTGTTCATGGGACTTTGTCAGAGTTTGTTCTGTGCCATCTGCGCTTGAACCGTTCAGGACAAACTATGAGACGGGAGCAGCGCATGCTACTTTTAGCTTGAAATCGTGGCCTGCGGGCTGGAACGGCCAACGCTTTTTGCTTCTTCAAAAACAAAAACGCGTTGGTCTGAGTCAACATGGCAAAACCACAAAGGCCCTAACACCAGCAGATCGTGAGTAAGTCGACTCCGAGTGAGTGAGCTTTAGAGACGAGCCGTTCTCCCACCAGCCGGCCGGCGATGACCGTCCAGGAACAACGTAAGCAGCATGGGGCGAACCCCTCCAGATGAGATGAGGACATGGCCTAAATATGGAGGCAGACGCCGTCAGCCACCACGCCGCACGTTCTCATTCGTTGAATGAGAAGTAAAGAGCTTCCTGGGAAGGGCGATGCCGCAGCTTGCAGCGCCGTGACCCGTCAACAAGACACGTACCTCGGTGCCGTAACCCCCATATCGCAAGTTTGCGCCTACCTAGCCCTCAAAGCCGTCCCACGGGCCACGGCTACTGAGCGAGATGAGCTCCAGCCTTACAAGAGTACCTCTCCCTAGTTTACTGTCTGGGTCTACTGCAGGTAAGCCACAAAAATGAGCCTAAGCGGATACTTCACCATGTTCGCTCCATCAGACGCCTTACCCGAACGGGCTCTGGAGGGCCCGCGCGCTGAGGTGCAGAGATGCTCGTGGCATTGTCGTTGGCATCTCAGCTCCCAGACACGACAAGGGAATGGGAACACACCAGAAAAGGGTCCAACAGGATCAGCCAAGCCCCAGGCGCCAGCCGGCGTCCTTCCCTCTTGCCTTCTTTTTTATTGACCCTCATTCCCATCTCACCCGGGCTTGATCCTTCTTGCTCCTTTCCCTTTTCTCTTTGCTAGCCTTGACGCAGTAATCCCATCTCCGTTGCCTCCTTAACTGTCCGTGTTGGAACGTCTAACAAGCAGCTTACTCTTGTCTTTCTCTACGTTCCTCACAACCACCTAATACCTACCTAACCTACCTTACTATCTACAAAACGAAATCCTCGACGACAATTCTTCGACCTCTTCCTACAATCTTCTTCCGACACGAGCCAAGCTCCTGAATCAGGAAGCTGTCAAACGCCAACCTCGAGCTGTCACACAAGCTCTCGTCCCAATTTTCTGGGCGCGTCCATTCCGAACCGCTGCTCTCTTTCAACCCACCCAGCCACCCACTCACACACCGACCGATTCCGCTCCGGCACTTGGGATAGACCCCCACAAAACCGGGCAAAATGCGCTCCTACCAATCCGTCTCGGCGCTCATCGCGCTTCTCGCTACCACCGCGTCTGCCGTGACGCCGGCACGGCTGCACTGTCTGCGATCGCGAAATGTCGAACTGTCCAAGCTGGGCGGCTGTGGAATGGCAGGATCCGTCGCCGCCTGTTTGTTCATGATCCCGGATGATGTTACCCAGGCGGACCTCGAAACCTGCTGGGTGAACGCTGGTTGCGACTTCACTGAGGCGGTCGTCGAGGCCCAATGGGCTCTGGAGAGATGCGATGAATTTGGAAACATTGCGGAGGACCTGCGCATCCGTCACGCCCCGATGGTGCAGGCTCGCGCGACAACCGACACAACAGCAGCCGCTGAAACCACGGCAGCAGCTACTACAGCGACCGCTGCCACAACTGCCACGGCCGCTTCTACTACTGGCTCCGGCACAACTGCTACTGCCGCGACCACCGGCACCGCTACCACAGGCACCGGAAGCTCAACAACAAAGGTTTGCTCTACTACTACAACCAAGTCGACAACAGCATGCCCCGTCTACTCAACCGGTTCCAGCTCCGGTAAGACTATCACGAGTGGCTGCTACTCCACCACCGTCGCCTTTGAGACTTGCGCTGCAGGCATGCTGTGCCAAGACGACTCCTCGGGCAAACCTTCGTGCTTGTTGATCGACGACAACATTGGTGGCGCCGGCATCGCCATCGCTCTGTTCTTCGCTGTGGCCATCACGGGCTCCATCGGCACCATCACCTTCTTCTGCTGCCGCGACCGCAGGGAGAGGAAGCGCAGCCTTGCCAAGGCTGAGGCCGCTGCTATTGCCAAGGAGGCCAGGCTGCAGGGCAAGAAGCCTACCACTCCTCAGCCCGCCGAAGAACCGCTCATCTCAGGGGACGGCAGCCAGCCGTATGACACACACGACGCCCACAGCAGCGGCAACAACTCCAACCCTTTTGACAACCGCAACCACATGTAATGCGGGCACGAGGGGATGTATGGGAAGAAGAAGGGTTGGGGGTCATACATGGTTTATTGTACTGACGGATGCTGGTATAACATGGTCAAAGATACCTCATTGTGGAATTCTGGCTCCGGTGTTCAAAGGCTGCTTCATATGTCATGGGTAATGGACGGTTAGAGAGACAAAATTTGGAAACGATTCTTTCCAAATTACCAGACGCGTACTGTATATGCTTGATCGATTGCTTAATTCCGTGTTGAGTCGGGTTCCCGTTGTGCCCGTCTGATCAGGGGGTTGGCCGAATCATCCCGGAGGAGGGTCCAACTACCTGGTGTTGGCCGGCAATACCTACCTTCCTGGAGAAGCAGATTACCCAGTCACGCTAACCTAACATCATGGACTGAATTCACGTGTCGAGCTGGTTCTCTTGAAGAACTGGCTCAATCCGTTTCGACGACGGCGGCGTCGGAGGATGGGTGAACGTTTTCGAAAGTCTACCCGCATCCTGATGCCCAGACGGGACCTGGGGAGCAGCAGAGGAGAAACCACAATGCTGCAGTCGTGGCGCGACAAGTGTCATGGACTCGGATGACAGACGAATGACGGCAGTTGACGATAGGAAAAGATAGGGCGATGTTGTGGAGGTGCTGTATCAACTTGTGTCACCCTGACCTCCTCGTCGTTCTAGGCGTTCTCCTCCTCTGCAAGGTAGGTAACAATGTACGCAAAAGCGGTCGCAGATGTGTTTGCTCTTCCCACTTTCCAGCTCGCCAGCCGTGGCAAGAGCTTCAGCGCTGAGGAGTCTCACCTGATTACGCCCTTTCGTCTTTGTCTCCAAGGTCATTGGCCCTGCACCCAAGCAGCGCAGTTAGCTTCATAGAAAGTGGGGGTTTTGCTGGAAAGAAAGCCAATTAGAATGAGTCACAAACCAATCCATTTAGCAGAGAGGTGAGACAGGCGGCAGTATTGGCTGAAAAGGGGAAGGCGGTAGACGGCAACGTGCAGGAGGTGGCAAGCAAAAGCCAATGGCCAGGCACGGCGGTCATTGAGAAAACGCCGATATCGCCACCCCAGATTGGACGAATAGTCCGTGCGCTTCCCCGGTGAGCAACGCTTGCACTCAGTTTGCCCCGCTTGGATTCTCAAAAGCCAATCAGAGACCGTCTACCCCACACATTAATGGCCGATAATTTTTGGTTTTTTTTTCCCTGCCTCCGAAACAGCAGCCTTCGAACGCTGCTTCCAGTCATTCCTGCTGCTTTTGCCTTCCTGGCCTGCCAAAGAGTCCCCCGGCCCGGTCCAAGTCGACCTCCCGTTAACCTGACTCCCGTCTTTAGACTTTGAGATCCTAAAATTTCCATTGCTCCGTGATCTCTACGTTACAATCCTTCCCTCAAACCCCCTGCGCGATCGTCCAATTTGACGAGCCGCGCTCTTTTTTCCTCCCTCACGTCCTCGACGAGGCCACACGCCGAGTCTTTTTTTGTTTATTACGTCTTATCTTCTTCTACTTTGCCCGGTTCTGCCCCTCTCCACTCTGTCCATCATGATGCTCCGAAGCCGCCACGCCACCCGCGCCCTCAGGGCTGTCAACACAAGAAGCGCTCCCCGTGCCTTCACCACGTCTCCCGCCGTCGCTGCTCTTCAGGCTGCGAAGAAGGTTCCTGCTGGCGTGAGGAATAAGGCTACTGCTGCCTCTTCTGCTGCTGCTCCGTATGTGTTATTGCTCCCGCTGCTACTCGTTCCCCGTGATGTGCTGGTATAGATAGGTCGCAAGGTGACTCACGAGAAATTTATTGCTAACATGAATCTTCAATTGCAGTGAGATCCGCGAAGCACCAGCACCTGCTTTCAACGCCGAGAAAGACCGTAGTCATGTCCAACCCCTCGTCAACCCCCGCGGTCCCGAAATGGACGAGTCGTACGTCAATCCGTCACCGCCACGAGCGACTTATAAGCCCGCGGAAGCTAACTCTGTTACACAGGTTCATTGGAAAGACTGGTGGAGAGATTTTCCACGAGATGATGTTGAGACAAGGCGTCAAGCATATCTGTTCGTGACCCAATCGCCGTCTAGGCGTGTTAGTGGTGGCTTTGGCAGGAGGCATATGGCTGACCGTGACTCACAGTTGGATACCCTGGAGGAGCTATTCTCCCCGTCTTCGACGCCATCTACAATTCAAAACACTTCGACTTCGTTCTTCCCAAGCACGAGCAAGGCGCTGGCCACATGGCTGAGGGCTACGCCCGCGCCTCTGGCAAGCCTGGTGTCGTCCTCGTCACCTCCGGTCCCGGTGCGACCAATGTCATCACCCCGATGCAGGACGCGCTTTCCGACGGTACCCCTATGGTTGTCTTCTGCGGTCAGGTTCCTACCTCTGCCATTGGCAGCGACGCTTTCCAGGAGGCCGACGTTATCGGCATCTCCCGCGCCTGCACCAAATGGAACGTCATGGTCAAGAACGTTGCCGAGCTCCCCCGCCGCATCAATGAGGCTTTCGAGATCGCCACCAGCGGCCGCCCTGGCCCCGTTCTCGTCGACCTTCCCAAGGACGTCACTGCCAGTGTTCTGAGGAGAGCTATCCCCACCGAGGTTGCTCTTCCTTCTCTCCCCAGCCAGGCCAGCAGAGCCGCCATGGCTCTCCTGCACAAACAACTTGAGCAGTCCATCCAGCGTGTCGCCGACCTTGTCAACGTCGCTAAGAAGCCTGTCATCTATGCCGGTCAGGGTATCTCCCAGTCCGAGGGTGGTGTTGAGATCCTCAAGGCGCTTGCCGAGAAGGCTTCCATTCCCGTTACTACCACTCTCCATGGCTTGGGCTCTTTCGACGAGCTCGACGAGAAGTCCCTGCACATGCTGGGTATGCACGGCTCTGCCTACGCCAACTCCGCCATGCAGGAGGCCGACCTCATCCTGGCCCTCGGTGCCCGCTTCGACGACCGTGTGACTCTGAACATCGCCAAGTTCGCTCCTGCTGCCAAGGCTGCCCATGCTGAGGGCCGTGGAGGTATCGTCCACTTCGAGATTATGCCCAAGAACATCAACAAGGTCGTCCAGGCCACCGAGGCTGTTGAGGGTGATGTCGCCGCCAACCTTCGCACTCTCATGCCTCTCCTCAAGACCACCACGATGGAGGACCGCAAGGAATGGTTCGACAAGATTCGCGCATGGAAGAAGAAGTGGCCCATGTCCGACTACGAGAAGGCCGAGCGCTCTGGTCTGATCAAGCCTCAGACCGTCATCGAGGAGCTTAGCAACCTCACCGCTGAGCGCAAGGAGACGACCATCATCGCCACCGGTGTCGGTCAGCATCAGATGTGGACTGCCCAGCACTTCCGCTGGAGACACCCCAGAACCATGGTCACCTCTGGTGGCCTGGGTACCATGGGCTACGGTTTGCCCGCTGCTATTGGCGCCAAGGTCGCTCGTCCTGATGCTCTCGTTGTCGACATTGACGGCGATGCCTCCTTCAACATGACCCTAACCGAGCTTTCCACCGCTGCGCAGTTCAACATTGGCGTCAAGGTCATTGTTTTGAACAACGAGGAACAGGGTATGGTTACTCAGTGGCAGAACCTCTTCTACGAGGACCGTTACGCCCACACTCATCAGCAGAACCCCGACTTCATGAAGCTGGCCGATGCCATGGGTGTCCAGCACCGGAGAGTCATCAAGCCTGACGATGTTGTCGACGCCCTCAAGTGGCTCATCAGCACTGACGGCCCCGCTCTGCTCGAGGTCGTCACCGACAAGAAGGTGCCCGTCTTGCCCATGGTGCCTACCGGCTCAGGCCTTCACGAGTTCCTGACATGGGACGGAGGTCAGTACTCCGATTTGCCCCTTCTTTTTCTAATGCACACAAGCTAATTCCTTTACAGAGAAGGACAAGAAGCGTCGTGAGCTGATGCGCGAGAGAACTTGTGGTCTGCACGGCTAAGCGCTCCATCTACAACCTCTTTCTTGTTTATTTAATTTTTCAAGCACATCGGAGGCGTCCATGCATATTGCTCTCTCATCTTATACCACCAGCTTTGTTGGGTCTCTTTCCAGTCATACGAGGGCCAACGATTATTTCCAATCCATCGGGATCAGGGTTTCTTCACGGGGCGACGAAAAAAGTAAAACGGGTTTCCTGAAAAAAGCGCAGCAGGTTGTCCAGCCAGTCAAAATACCAAAAAAACCATTCCTCAAAATATCTATCCCAAAAGTCCTTCTGTGGCATTCATACTTCGGAGATATTGATCATTTAGGGGCTTCTAAAACACAAAACACCATCGTGGCTTAACGTCCAGGCTATGACGCATCCCACGCGACTGTGCGGGCAGTCTTTGGGAGTTGGGATCAAGTCCGAGCTATTCGGGAATTTGTACATATCAAACTTCGTCATGGATTTAAATTTCAAAAGTTGTGAAAGCAATGTTGTCCTTGTCGTTGTGATCGGGGGCGGCTGTCCTGATGTCGGCGCCCGCCTGACACTATGAAGCTGCTTACAGCCTCGTAAGGCAGATTTGAAGGTTCTTTTTTTCCTGATGACGCGCCTTGCTTATATTCAGGAGAATCGACCTGCCCCTTTCGACGCATCCTTGTCATCGTTCCCCAAGCAAGCCAACTGCTGCAAACCGTCCAACCAACGTGAGGTGTCGGACAAAAAGGTTACCAAGTGTCATTCGTTGCGGGCACTTGACAGACCCGCATCGAGACCTCTGTCCATATTAAATCTCCACATGTTTCTGCTGATTGCAGGCCACCAATTCATATCTCACATGAAGTGAAGTTCTCTTCAGGCTGCAATAAGACGGGAGGAGAGACGCGCGATCTTTCCTTCCTGAAAATAGCTCCTCTGGTACTATCCTGTCGCCCTCAAATGATGAGGCCTTCATCTGCGGCACAATCGAATCAACGCCCATGTAAGCTTGTTGGAACCAGGGTGCGGCAATGAAGTCTCGCTAATGCAGGCTTCCGGGGGGCTGATGAGTCTTCTGAACCTGTTGTCTCCGTCCAAGGTGCGGCCAGCCCCCAAGATTGGCTCTTGGCTGCTTCTTCCCTGAAAATAACTACCAACAGCACAGTGGCATCCTCGTGGGGGCTATGCAACCATGCAGCCCACGAATCTTGGTAAGGACTCAGGGACATCCCGTCCGCCCTACATAAGGCGACGGCAGGTACCTACCTCGGAACGGCGTGTGTCACCCCCGAAAGAATTCGCGGCATCAATGTGTGCACGATCAGACTCATGATGGCACCTTCTGGGGACACTCAGTGGCCACTGCTGGGTGACGGAGGCGGGGCGAATCGCAAGATCGCTCGCAAGCCTGTTCCTGTGAGGAGCTCTACTCAATATACTGACCTCACGATCGAGACACCTTTGGAAACGTCCCAGTCTTCCCCCGATGCGGAGAAGAAGTGGATGGGTAGAACAGAGGTGAGGGAGCGGAACGACTCGACCGACGGTGGACGAGGGACGTCGGACGAGAAGGTCGCCGACTATGCAACATGGCGACCGCAATGGCTACGACCTTTTGCTCTTGTGTGCTTCGCTGGTCTATTTCTCTGCGTCACGATCGCCCTCCCTGTCATGCTCTGGTATTCTGAGCGGAACGACGGTATCGCGAAGACCCGACAGGACTTTGGGTATGTCTGGCGCTTTGGTCCCACGGCTGGTAAGACTTTGTTACGCTTTGTCGGTTGATGATGTTCCGCCTAATCGTGTACGACAGTCCTCACGCTTGTCGCTGCTTTCTGGGCCAGGGTTGAGTTGCAGTCCATGAGATACATGCCATGGATCGCCCTCCGCCGAGGACAAGCCCTCGACCCCGACTTGGACTACACGGCCATGCTCATGCCTGCAGTCTTGTACCAGTCACTTCGCCGAAAGCACTGGCTGGTGTTCTTGGTTTCGTTCACATCGCTGCTGATTAGAGCCGAGATCGTGCTCGCCCCTGGTCTGTTCCGACTTGCTCCGATACAGCTCTCGGAGCCCGTGGTCATCCAGACAAGAGACTCTTTCAATCCGAACTGGAACAGCACGGACAGTGGTAGGGAGTCAGTTATTGCCTACTACGCTGCGCGGGCGATTCACGACTTTGACATGACTTATCCTTTTGGCCTCACAAGCGAGGCAGCCTATCAGACCTTTCAACTCACTAGAGACGGGACTCGCGGGACTACTAGCGCGCCCATCAAGACCGAAGTAGACGCCTTTTTTTCCAACATGACATGTTTGAAGCTTGAGGATTTCTCGGTTACGAACATCAAGAACCTTAGCTTGACAACCTTTCAAGAGATCAATAGAGAGACAGGGAGCTACCTAGCCGACGTCTCACTCCGTTTCACAGATTGCGAGCAAGATGTGCCGATACGCATAACGGCAACAGCGTCCCAAGGTGCATTGAAAACCGGCCGCATCCTGAGAGACGAAGGCATCGAAGATGCATGGTTCATTCATGAAAAGCTGAAGCCACTACCGCGACCTTGCCCCAGTCTCCCGCAACAATTCCCGCAGTTTCTGTACTACGCGGGGCAGTTCCAACGCATCAGGACTGGCAACACCTCTCGTATAGAGGCTGAAACCCACGGCGCGGTGCTGTGCTCTCCGACTGCTTGGCTTTCAAAAGTCGAGGTTATCGATGACGGCGTCTCCCCCAATATCACAGCGTTGGAAGGCCGACCTACAACTCCCATGGGGACCAACATTTGGGAAATCATGGGATCCATAGTGCCTGCTACTCCGGGTGGGTGGAGGGCAAGGACCCAAGGCGGCGAGAACTATGGTCCGGCCACGGGCGAATTCTCCTTCAGCGGGACGCGCAACTTCTCTGACACTACCGAGTTGTTGTATAACACGACCATCAGCTTGACGCGTCGCCTGGCGCCTCTGATGGGACACTACCTTTTCCGAGCCGACGGAGAAGACGAAGCAGTTGGAGAGGTGATTGTTTCCATCGATAGGTTGGCGCTCAACCCCCAAGTATGCTGGGCAATGATTGCTGTTTCAGCGGCCATCACTGTCATCATATTCCTCGCCCTTTTGCGGTCCAGAAGATATACAAGAGTATGGTACCGAGACCCCGCAACCATCTTGGGCAGTCTGCTTTTCTTGACCGACCACTCGGGGCTACGGGAAGCTAGCAAGAGAGATGACGAGGATCTGAAGAAGAAATGGAGCGAGTGCGACTTTTCCCCGCTCATCATCAGACCGTGGGCACAAGTCACCTTCACTGTCTTCGTCTGTGGCCTCCTGATTGGCCTCGGCTCCACGCTACAGTCGTCCATCGAAAACCAAGGCCTAGCAAATGTCGACGAGAACGGATACTGGTATCTGCTGTGGACATCTTTCCCAGCGATGATCATGCTCGGAGTCTCACTCTACACCAGCTCAAACGACTTTGTTCTTCGGAACCTCTCTACTCTGTACAGCTTGTCCATTCGATCCTGCACATCTCGGCAGCTGGACTCGTCCATGCTCGATATGCTCGGCATATTTGCTTTGTTCAGAGCATCCCGCCAACGGGCGTGGACCATCGCCACGTCACAGACCATGGCCCTTGCGTGCGGCATCTTGGCAACTCTCGCTACGGTTCTCTTCTCAGTCGAGACCATCCCCAACTCGGGGGCGTTACAAGTAGCTCAGAAAAGTTGGTTCGGGGACGTGGCAATCCCGGAGAATGGGTCCGTCTACGAGAAGAATCGAGAGAAGATCCGAAGTCTGCTCGTGCAGAGGGGGAAAGCCAACTTCACCTATCCGAGCAACACGTACGCTGACATGGCATTTCCTTACATCGACTGGTCACCGCTCTCTGGCGTGAACTCCACCGAAGAGTCTACAATACAGGTCAGGATGCCTGCGGCAAAGCTGACGTCTAGCTGCCAACGGTTGTCTGAGGATCAGTTCAACGTCACCGTGTCGAACTACACGGAAAAGTCGGGACAGAACACCAGCGAAACGGTCTACCAAGGCCCCATGCTCACGAGGGAGAAGTGTCCCGACGGGACTTTTACCAACCTGGGCCACCTTTTCATCGTCGGGCGAAACCAAACCGGAAATCACCCAGGAACGTCCTATTTCGCCGACATTCTGGACTCTCCGGAAAACCTGTTCGACATGAACCAAAGTTGCCGTTTGAACATCACAGATGCCAGTGATCTACTTGGTCCGACGCTGTGGAAAACATATGTCTTTGGCCAGTGGAACTACGTGCAGTACAGGTTTGACGTTTTGCGGTTCTGGAAGTGCCACTACTCCTGGATAGAAGTCATGACGGACGTGAACTTTGTGCGGGCGGGCAACGGGGAGTTCACCATCGACGAAAACAATCCCCCGGCGGCAGACATGTCCACGGCGAGGCAGATGGACCCGCCGTTGGCGGTTCCCGTGGACGCAAACACGCTTTCGGGCAAACTGAAAACTATCCCCGTCTTGGGAACTGCGGACCCGGACATCTTCATCAGCGACCCCTCGGCCGGAGACGTGAACAGCTTCTTCCGGCCGCTGATTCGGCCTTACGGGAAGCTGCCCTCTAGCGCGTTCGGCGATGCGAGCATGGAGAATGTCATCCTGGACGAGATCCACGCCAACCTCGCGGTCTCCAGCGCGCAGCTCATCAACCTGGAGAACCGTCTAGAGGTCGGACAGGACTCGAGAACCGCAGCGTTTCCTTCGGCGGGACTGCCGTCCGTGGAGGCCGTCGTCATCGACAGCGGCCGCAGGCGGCTCGTGCAGAATGCCACGGTGACGTACGTCATCATCGCCATCCTGGGTCTCGTCGCTTGCATGAACATCTGGACGCTCTTCTCGAGGATCATGAGGCGGTACGGGGTCCGGTGGCGGTGGTTCAGCATGGACGTCAGGGGCCTGGCGCCGGACGGGTTCGGGAGCATCGGGCTCACGGCAAGCCTGTTGCATGATTCCAACGCCACGCAACACATTCCTGCGCAGTCGTGGAAGGTCTCGACGTCGGATGTCCATGGCATGTTGGATGATTTGCGGTTCCGGTTGGGGTGGTTCCGGATGGAGGCTGATCGGTCGACGCATTTTACTGTCGGTGTTTTGGAGGATAAGGGGTTTGGTTGGGTTGAAAGTAAGCTGGAGAGGGAGAAGGAGAAGGAGAAAGAGAAGAAGGTACCCAAGGCTGTATATCAGAAGGTTGCGAATACTTCCGGGGAGACGGGATATGGAGGCGAGGGTGGTGAGGTTATGGATCGGGATCGAGATGGGGGATGGATTTGATTGGAGTTTAGCATGCTTGATACCAGACCTTTGGATGACTTGAATATGAAGCAAGTTTGAGCAAACGAGAAAAGGAAGTTATAGTGTTATCCCTGGTCGAATGGTGGGTGACTATGATACTGCGCTTCAAGAGCTGGACGGTCGACAGCAGCGGGACTGTCTGAATGTGACCCAATGAGAGTCAGCGGCCGAACGGGCGCCCGAGACGCCTTGCAGCAGATGCCTCGCTACCCCTCCTCCAAGAATAATTGCCAGCCCGCATAAGAAGCATCCCCCCGCTGCGTCTTTCCCCGGCGTCGCTTTCTTACTTTCCACGATGCATATTGAAAGATGCGCCTCATATCCACTTCAGACCTCAAACTTCACTCCTTTCCAGACGATGCCATCCCAGAGTACACGATTCTCTCCCATACGTGGGGAAAAGAAGGGGACGAGGTTCTCTGTCACGAGATGCTGAAGCCGTCCCGGGAGGTTCGCAAACGAAGCGGGTACAAAAAGATTGCCAAGTGCGCCGAGATCAGCCGCGGCATGAACATCGGATACACGTGGGTCGACACGTGCTGCATCGACAAGACCAGCAGCGCCGAGCTGTCCGAGTCGATCAACTCAATGTTTGCGTGGTACGAGAGGTCGACCTGCTGTCTCGTGTACCTGGAAGACTTCCACGGGAGAAGGTTCAGGGAGGTCACGAACGAGAACCGATGGTTTACCAGAGGCTGGACGCTGCAGGAGCTGCTCGCGCCGCGCAACGTCGAGTTCTACTCGGCGTCGTGGGAGCGCATGGGCGACAAGCTCGCGAACCTATCGGCGCTTAGTTCGCTTACGCGGATATCTTCACGTCAGCTGGTTTCGGGACAACTTGATGACACATCCGTCGCCGAGAAGATGAGGTGGTTGGCACGTCGTACGACGACCAAAGCTGAGGACATGGCTTACTGCATGCTGGGAATCTTCAACATTAATATGCCTCTCATCTACGGCGAAGGAGAAAGGGCTTTCAAAAGACTGCAACAAGAAATCATGCGCAACTCGGACGATATCAGCATTCTCTTGTGGAAAGAACCCACGGAAAGCCCCTTCAGGTTTCGAGGAGCGCTGGCTAGCAGCCCAGAAGAGTTCTTGGAGCTATCAGGACCAAAACGGCCGGTGTGTACCCTGGATGAACCGTTCTCCATGACCCAGAAAGGCCTTCATCTTACGGCTCAGTTAGTCCGTATAGACCAGCTCGGGTCCCTTGGCCTATCTGAAGACATTGAACGCGAGGACAACAACCACCCCATTCTGTCATGTTTGTACGGCATCTTGTTGAAGGACACCTTAGGAGTGAGTGGTTTCAGTAGCATCACAACGATCTACATCATTATTTTGCGAAAGCTTTTCGCCGATAAAAACCACTACGTTCGGGCGTATCCTGGACACATCTTTTCAATGGAGCAACATGATTCTCCCGACGTGTTTGACCGAATATTCAAAAACGTCCAATCGAGTTCTTTCTTGGTTCTGGACAGAGTGCCCTTGGCCAATTGGGATATCCGACTTCCTTGCGTGGGATTCAAGATACAAAGTTCCTTCGGGGCACCGTTCCCAAAAGACCAGTTGGAGCTTTTGATACCCCCGAAGCACGATCCCGACAAATCTTGCATTCTAGAGGCCGCGTATGTCGCAAAATCCCATCACGTCTATCTCGTCCTCCAATACGATGAAGAACGAAACTTCGTCCACTGCAACACCTTTCAGGAGGGGTGCGTGGAAGACAAAGACATGTCCATCAAGGGCCTCTTGAGGCTATGGGAGAAAGCCGAGGCCAAGACCTCCGAAACTCTGAATCCGTCTGGCCGGAAAACGGGCGAACTCGTTTTCGGTACTTTCAGGATCGAGCTGACGCATCTTTCGAGATCACATTCTCCGGAAGGTATCTTGTTCGTGTTGGAGCTGGTGCCGAGATACAGCTGGAACGTAAGGTAGTTCAAGGTCGGTCATCTGCGACACCTAGAGCATAGGAGACGTGCGCGGATGGCGGCCACATCTGAGCAGGAATGAGGACCTACTGCAATATCTTACTTAACCAGCGGCGTGTGGGCCTCTAGGGAAAACCCACGGAGCACTGGTGCTTACTTCAGAGTATGGATCATGAACTAGAGAGTTTACGTACTTTGCTATAGACTTGGCGTGCCTTCACCGTTGAGACAGGCACCCAAGTGGACGCACTATATTATTAAATTATTCTATACTATGAAGAATTACTAAAACCTCTTGACTTGATTCTCTTTCTACTACGCACTCCTCCTTCCTTGACGACCTCCCTCCCCTCCCTCTCTAGCCCTAACCCGACGACACGGGGGCCGTTGGCGCCCGCTATTCGGCGCCGATCCCGCCGGACCCTGCCGGGCGTTTGCAGTGGCGGGCGGACCGCCACTTAATTTAACCCCTTCCCTCCTTTTCTCCTCCTTACACCACAAAAACTCACACGATGCCCACAGTCGTCGAGCCACAACCACACCTCGTCGGGGTGAACACAGACGGTGTGGCGAGCTCGGCAGCCGGCCTGCTCAAATCCGTCTCATACTCTGACTTTTGCCACAATGACATCCTGCGCACTTCGTTTGAGTCCCTAGACACGGGTTCGGGCATCGTCCCGGGAGAGAACGGTTTCTCGAACACGATCATCCGCGCCTTCCAGCAAGACCTGCACCTGACCCTGCGGCCAGACGAAGTGTGGCTCGCCGTCCTTGTGCAGCTCAGCTTCTTCGTCAACGGCAAAGGGCGCGCCGAAGCGCTTCGTCACAGGTTTGTGGAGCACCAGGGCCGCAGGCATCTCGTGGTGGACGCCCGGCCCGCAAGCTTAGCCACGGTCAACATCGGCGTAGTCGTCGACCAGCTGGTCCAGCTGGTCAGGGGCGGCCTCCGAGATCCAGAGATCGCGACGAAACTGCTCCTCGAGTTCAGCACGACGACCGACGATGATCGAGCCACCGCCGCCATCGCCTTCTTGGGGACGATGAGCAATTATTTCAGCTACGAATCCAGGTCGGCTGCGGCTTCCCCTCAGTTACTCTGTTGGGCGACCGGGAGGATTGGGTTAAGATGCTGAACGGCCTGGAGGTTTTGTCGTCGTTTGGTGATGAGACGGTCGAGTGGACCGCCTGTTTGTCCAAAGTGCTTGAGCACATGATGGCCAGCTTCGACCGGCCGCACGACGAAGACGTGAAGAGCTTTTGGATGCGCGCGGTCCACGAGTCTGGGAGGAGCGGCTCCGGGGTGTTGGTCACGTTATCCGGCTGGCTGACTGCCTTTTCGTGGTGGGATCCTTCTGGTGACCGCCAGAGAACCTTCAACAGCCAAAGCATGTGGCGGCGGCGTTTGGCGCTGGATGGGGTCGAGTTTCCCGTGATCAGTGCTAAGCATATTCCGGCGTCCATGACGAGATGCCCAGTGGTGGTGTCTGGCGACATAGGACCGGAGCAGGGCGACGGGAAGATCAACGCTGTTCTTTTGGCTGGAATCCCGGGCTGCCAAGTCCAAGATGCCTCTGCGACGGCAGTGCGACCTATCTCGGGTTGGTGGTTGTTGGCGTGCCGTCCTAAAGTCCCTGTTCGACAAACCAGTCAAGGATAGCGGCAGAGGCGGCGGAAGAGAAAGTTCACCAAAGCACAACAAGATACATGGCCCCCTTCAGAGAAGTACGTGCTGTTGTGAAGGGCTAGGCTTGGATTTGTTCAATGAAGGGTCGCCTCGACAAGAAAAATCCAAATTTTGCAAAAGCGGAACTTTTGCCGAGATTGCGCGTTGTGATAGCGGCGAGCGGCGCCTGCCCGTAACAGCTCTATTGGATATTAAAGCCGCTTTACATGCTTGTTATTTCGTCGTAGACTCCATCTCATCCGTCGGCAAGCTAAGGTATGAAACCCCACCTCAGCAAAGGTCCCATCGAGACTGATTCAAATTCACGTCGGCAAAAGCGCCAGGCAATGGATCCATGTCCCATGACCGGGGAGAGAGCCAAGAATGACCTCTCCTTGGGTTCCACAGCATGACCGGACCCGACCAGGACGATCTTCCGTTTTCAGGAGTCAGCAGCACAGCCTGGGGCTGGCCAGTCTGTTGGTTCTGGATCTGAGAACTGGACCCGCCAACAATGACACCAGGGACCAACAGACTTTATCTGTCTTGCCCTATTGGGCCTGGACCGCGCCCGTCCTTCTACTCCGCCCAGAGATACTACGACTGCACGAAGAACTTGCGACTGTAACCTAACGGCCCGGCGTGATCTTTGGGGCAACTGCTCGTCTAGGGCCCATAATCTAGGTGAATCGTGCCGCTGTGCCTCAAGAGAAGATGGCTGGGGTGGCACTTTTTACTATGTACGCTATGAAGGACGAATCGGCCGGGGCATGCGATTTGATAGATGGATTCTCAAAAGGGAGAATTCGACGACACTCTTTGCGCAGCTGTGCCGGAGGCCGATAACATACCACCATGCTATGAAGTGGTTAAAAGTGAATCGCATTCACGTAGTCTGGGCTCTAAGAAATGTACACCAACGAATTGCGTGAGTCAACTCCTCCAACTCCTGACTCTCGTTAAGAACACTAAAACTGATATTTCTCGCCACCACCTGCCGACATCGAGCCCATTATTGAGCCTCTTGACAATCAGTGCTCCAGAAGACAGTGTCCTGGAGACCACAAAGGCAAGTCCATCACAGTCAAATATAACGAGTTATAGTTCTTCAATGTGAGCCAGGGTGGAGTTCAGATAGCTGTGCTTATAACCTTACTAATGGGAATGTGTCTAGTTCTGCATCGACTCTGAGAAACTAAAAGTGTATGGCTGGAAACTCATCCTTCCGCGAGGTATCATTAGGCCGTACTCTCGTACATCGTCGTCTTCAAAATACTGTACTTCGTCGAATTCCTCGTCCGCAGCATGAGCCTGCTCTGGAAGCGTGACGTCGGCGGGAGAGACCTCTAGTCGCGCGAGGGTAGCGTTGAGCTCGTACATTTCGAGGTCTTTGAGGTCATCTCGTAGGTCGTGTATATCGCCGCTAAAGAACTCTGTTTCTCTCAAAGCCACATCTCGCGATGTAATTACACGCGCAGTAAGCGGGTTCCAAACGCAATAGGAGTTGCTTGTACTGTACCCAATAAGGTAATCGATCCATCCTCGCGGCTGGAGCTTCTTCGACTTGTTCTTGCCCAGCTGTGCGTCTGTTGTGAGCGCGTACGCTTTGCAGCCGTAGGCGCGAAGGTGTGCTTGGTGAGGCTTTCTGAGATCTGGGCCTCGAAACTGTGAATGGAAGCGCTCGAAGGGCGTATTCCACTCGCGGGCCGCGGACGGCGTCCTGTGGTATAAGTACGTCGCGGCGGCGACGATTTCGGGCCACAGCATCTCGGGGAACTTGCCTGCTTCGCGGAGGGTCCTCGCCTTTTCCTTGATAACCGCCGCGATTCATTCAGCACCTCCGTTTTGCGCCTGCGTATTTGGCGCTGACGGCTCGAGGATCACCCCTTGATCGCGAAGGTGGCTGGCAACGCGTTCATGTATCGTTGCAATTTCGTCGTCGCACTCGAAGATCTGTACCTGTATTGTGTTTTGGGTCTTCATCATCGTCATGTCATATACATGTCGAAGACTTCCAGAAGCGTCTCTGTTGTTCGGCCTTTGAGGGTAGTAGTAGCCCCAGGAATATCCTGTTTTCCGGTCTGTGAATATGACTGTGGACGTATATCCTCCGTATCCCGGTGGACTAATCGCATGGAAGTCGAACGCCACGCGGGATCCTGATTTTGCCCACGCGATCGATTCGCGAGGGGCTCGGCGGGTGATCTGACTGCACCCGAACGACAGAGTGGCATACTGCACACCGCGATCGGGTAGCAGCAGACCGTCCTAGCGGGGCTCCATCGATGCTGTGGTTCATGAGTCTCGACTCTCGAGCACCCGTTGACGTGGCCGTTACGATTATCTGCGGTCATGACAAGAATGTCTAAATGGCACGCGGTCAAGCAATGACAAAGTTTGATAATGCACATGTGGCGATGCTGAAAGACTGTATTCTGCGTAGTTTCCCGATTAATTGTATACTTCAGGCTGGGTAATGAGTGAGCACAGAGTCTGATTCATTGTTTGCCTTTACCTGGCAAGGGCTAATTGGACGTCTCGTCCTTTTGAGTCTTGCCAATGTTCAACGAGGTGGATCAAGTCAGGAGCTCGCAATGAGTCTCGATGGTCGGTCGCCGTACCCGCATTAGAGGCGTGGTGTGGCTTTCTACGCTCGCAGACACCGGGTCTCGCAATCTCAAGCCTACTCATATTACGCAATAACATCTCAACATCACTTGTCCGCGTTCATACATCAACAATGAAAAGCCCTGGCTTGCTTGCTATACTAGGCTGCTTTGTAGAAGAAAATGTTAAATTGTAAAACGCAATATTGTCCTTTGCTTGATCTGCATAACGGCGATCGTACCCAGGAATCTTCGAGTCTCCATGATTCAACTGTGCAAACCATGGAGCAAAGTCAGGACAGCTTCGCCCTTTCTCCTCGTCCGTCATCGTAATCAACCTCGAAACTATACGCCGGATCGTAATGCATAGCCCAATAACCACCCCATATCTTCTTTGTAACAGGGCCAAGTTGTCCTCCGTTGACCGCTTTCCCGTCCAGACTGGTTATCGGCATGATACCTCCGGCCGTGGTGCACATGAAGATCTCATCGGCGTTGTAGGCCATTTCGGCAGGAACAACCTCCATGCGGAAAGGTATGTTGTGAGTCTTGGCGACATCCATCACGCTCTTTCGAGTCACGCCTTCCAGAACGCCGCGATCAGGTGTGAGGATAGTGCCGTTCTTGACTAAGCAAATGTTGAACCCTGATCCCTCGGTCAAATTGCCATCGCCGTCCGTCAAGAAGGGATACGTCGCCCCACGATCGGACGCCTCGAGCATCCCTCTGCTGAAGTCTCCCCATTGCAAATTCTTCACAGTCGGGTCGATAGCCCCCGGCGGAACCCGGCGAACCGTCCGCGCAACGATGGCATCGCCGCCTCGGGCTTGAATGGAGGGCGGCATGGCCCAAATGAAAGGCAGCACGAGCATGTAGAGTCTGTTGTTTTCCGAAAGCTCCTGCGGGTCCGAGAACATCGCGCTCTTGAGCCCGCGAGTGACGATGAGCTCGACAAAGGCATCTCTGATACCCGTTCGAGCCACCATTTCAACCAGAGTTTGCTTGATTCGGTCGCGAGAAAGGGGCAGCTTCAGCCGCAATTTGGTGCAGCTCGCGTCTAGTCGAGCCAGGTGGTCGTCGAGACGGAAGAAACGTCCATCCCACACGGCAGGGACATCGTACGTCAAGTCGCTGCGCAGAAAGCCTTGGTCCTGGATGGGAATGCGTGCTTCGGATATAGGAACTATTTCGCCATGCACCCATGCAATCCCGTTGGCGAACGGGTTGCTGCTCTTCTCTAACAATGTCTGTCGCCGTCGGTACCCAGAAAAGACTTCGCGCATGGAAGCCATCTCGTGCAAGTAGTTTGGTGATGATGTGGATTGTGTTATACTCCAGCGAGGTTTGTATGGGCTCAAAAGTAAGAAAGAGCGCGATGTCTTTCTGATTTGTTTCGGATGCCGGAACGCGAAGATACCCGTTCCAGTGTTCCACGGAGCAAGTAGAAGAAGTGAGGAGATGGCAGCATCGACTGATGTCATCGCCATATGCGGAGGCCGCGGCGCTCCGTGACCCCAACAGCTCTTCCGGAACTCAAAGTTCTACTCGACATACCGCGAAACCTACCGCAGAGGATATTCAACGTCGATGATCAGTCATTGTAGTAGCGTGAAATTCAGCCAATTCTTCTATCCGAGATTTCAATCGGAAAGGCAAGGCCATGCAACTATTCCTAGCCTCCGGCGACTCAACCTAAACTATTGTTGTGATTCGAGATCAATATAATAAACCCTGGATGAAACACAGCGGGTTGAGCTGTCATCTCATTCTCATTAAAAGTCGACGACGCCGAAAGGTAGGCATGGAATTATCGTCATTGGTCGCCTAGATAGCCTGACGGAGCAACTCTGTCCTGCGATGGCGCCATCTAAGGATAACGGAGGGGATTGGCGGACTTGCCTCACGGAAATTCCTAGAGGGCTGGTGAATGATTGCAGATATAACGGAGAGGACAAGTGATATCTCCGGCAACATTACCAATTGTTCTTCGTGGACTGTCGGTGAGAGCCTCGTCGCCGGTTCGGGACCGCCGATGTCAACGATCACGTATTTACGAGCCTTGGTTTAGTAAGAAGAGTTTTCTGATGACGAGGGTTAAATCCTTTCATGTTGAAAGTACTTCCTGCCAGCCCACAATCGTAGAGGTTCGGCTGCAGATTTGGGGACTTTAAAGACTGGACATAGCGGATTTAAGGCTGCGCCCGGGTAAGCATCCCACGAAAGGGACATAGTGAGCTTTTTGATCTAGACTAGCCAGATTGGTTCGGGGTTATTGAATATCATCCAAGAAGCCGTTGGAAGAAGTCTCATCCCAATAATATAAAGTGGTATAGCTAAGGATTGACAAGAGATGTTCTAGTAATATTCCGATATCAACGAATCTCAACGAATCTCAATCGAAACATCTAAGATGAAATCCCTAGACCTGGTCTTGCCCTTCTCATTTGCTGGATCTCTAGCAATAGCAGCCCCAGCGAAAGACTGCCTTACTTCTTCCTCGTTAGTAACTACGAGTTCGGGAGTCTTTGCTCCTCTCTTTGATGCATCTCAACCGAAGGTCGCGTCCTTCCTCGACATACCATACGCAGACAGCCCCTCTGGCGACCTTCGATTCGCACCACCCGTCGCAAAACGCTACCCTGGTAATCAAGTAGTCAAAGCATCGAATCTCCCTGCGGGCTGCTTCCAATATGTGACACCTTTCCTTCGAGGGACGGTCACTGATGGTCCTGTCACCGCAGCCGCGTTTCAGCGGAACGACTTCTCCAACACTACCGAGGATTGTTTGCATCTTTCGGTCTTCGCCCCCAGGCACGCGATTGACAGAAACAATAGCATGAACGGCGCCGGAGAGAACGAATCCTTGCCCGTGTTGGTGTGGATTCATGGCGGCGGCTTCAGTTTCGGAGGCACCAACGTTCCTTTCCAGCTTGCCCCCAATTGGGTCGAGAGGAGCCAGAAACACATTGTCGTTCAAGTTCAGTATCGACTGAACCTGCTTGGTATACCAAACGCAGCTGGTCTTGCCGAGGAAGGCAAGAATCCCAACTTGCCTCTTCTCGACCAGCGTCTTGCAATCGAATGGGTTCGGGACAACATTGCTCACTTCGGAGGCGACAGGGACCGTATCGTACTCTGGGGCGAAAGCGCGGGAGCGTACGCCGTCGATGGCTACCTTTTCGCTTGGCCGCAAGACCCCATTGTTAGTGGGATCATCGCCGACTCTGGCAACGCGGTGGCCATTGAGGGCATCTTGTCTGACGCAAACAACCACACCACCTTCTCCCAAGTTGCGAGCCGTCTAGGATGCAGCAACCTGCCACCAAAAGAGGAGCTCAAGTGTATGCGACAGGTACCGGAGTCGAAGATTAAAGCGTACCTGCAGGCGGACGTTGGCGAAGGAGGAGCCGTTGACGACGCCCTTGTTTTTGGGGCGTTCCCTGATAATGTCACCTTCTTCGCCAACTACACAGGACGAATCGGCACAGATTCCACCAAATATCCAGCCCGTATACCCCTTCTCATAGGCACAAACACCAACGAGGGTGCTGCAGTTGTTCCGTATAACTTCGCTGGCACGGAGGCGGCCACTGCCTTGCCCGACGACCTCGCCAAAGTCGCTCGAGCCTTCTCCCTCAACCTTCAGTGCACGACTTTGAAGGAAAGGCGACTTCGATCAGAGGCCGGCGCAACGACATACCAGTACCTGTACGATGGAAACTTCACCAACATCTCGCCTTTGCCCTGGCTAGGCGCGTACCACACGGCTGAACTGCCTTTGATTTTTGGCACTTTTGGAGTCGGTGGTCCATCGACGGATTTCGAACGGCAGGTTAGCGAGAGAATGCAGGATTTGTATCTCCAGTTTGTGCTCGATCCCAAGGAAGGACTGAGGAGGGCGGGATGGCCCACATCAAAGGCGCAGCAGGAAGGATCAGCAATTGTCAAGTGGGGAGCTGACGGCAAGGTACAACAAATCGCCAACGCCGATAGGATGCGGGAAGAGTGTATCAAGAATGGCTATTCCGTTTAACGTGACTGGCTTATAGGGAAGCCTCACTCGAGCCATACTAGACATCCAAACCCAGAGTATGGCGGTCAGCAAAGAAGACGAGTCTGTTGTCCCAGGAATCAAAGTAATAAAATATGTTTCCACTTCATCATGAACCTTGCCTTCGTGCTTCTTCCCCAAGGCGTGCCGGGTTGCTGACTGACAACATTTCAGGCAGCAGAGTTCCGTTACTGAGCTAGTGGGTACAAAATTATCGAAATAGTCAGGGCAGCGAGAGACGGACCCTACCAGACCCAGGTATACGGCTCCGGCGGATGGCATTCGTAATGTCTGTAGGTGGCTTCCGAGCAACCCGAGTTAGGAGGTTATCGAAGCTATACAGACAGCAGCAGGATGTACTGCAGTAGAAGGATTCTTCGCAAAGACTGCTGTTCAACGTTCCAATAGGTTTCGGCGAGATCGAACATCCGTGTTTGATATTCCAGAAGCAAAGTAGTTGAGAATGGCCGAGTGGCGACGCTAGAGCCAAGCAGCCAACACGAAATCTGTCATTTGGGCGCCGTGCTGTTTCTATCTCGAACAGAAGGTCGCCACGGAGGCAAGATAGGTATGTGGTATGGACGTGTCAGTGTCGATTTCAACCGACATGTCGTTGCGCGGATCGATAGGTCCAAGCTGCAGCCGGGAAACGAGGAACTACAATGCATCCAATGTCCTACCCATCGCATAGGACTATGCAGACAGCCTTGAATTCAGTTTGGCTTGCCATCTTACTGTTGTCGTCCAAAGATTTTCTTGGCGCTGATATGCGGGAGTCTGTGAGTGTCAAGCACGTTGTTTGTGAGATGGTCAGTCCGCAGGTAGGGCTGTCCAACTCCGGCGACCGAACTCCAACAACAACACCATCGAACCAGCAATTACGTTAGCACACCACCAAGTTGTGATAGTCCTGCCTGACATCGCTCGGACAATTTCAAGCGTTTGCTGATTGAATGTTGAATGCGCGGAGATGCCGACCAATGGTTCCTCGTGGGCTAAACCCGAGACAATGCACAATAAAAGAACATTTTGAAAACTCGAGGGCAACGCTTTTGCCCGCATAACTCTCACAATACTCGGGCAATTGCCGCTTTCGGGTGGGTTCACCGGACAAGGCCCTGGCCGAAGACTCGGAGGGCGGGGGCGGAGAGGAGTCGGCGGCTGAAAAAGTGCGTAAGCAGTGCAGAAATGTGCACTCAGCATAACGCAATTACAGGAGAAGACTACTACATTTGCCCCGAGGCGATAGAAGAGATCCACAGATCGAATCGGCAGACACCGAGCGAGACGTCGTTGCCCTAAAAATAACATGGAATGTGGTGTCAGGGAAACTGGGGGATCCATGACATCACCCCGTCGCCCGGCTTAAGCGCCGGCAAGCAGCCTGCCAGCCTCCAACACGCCAAGATTGACGACTTGGCTAGTGGAGACATCCTAGGCGGAGTGCAGGGGGCTTATGACGAACCTTCACATCGGATTGGGTGTGGAAAGCCTTGCGCCAATGGACTTTATTCTGACTTCGCTCTCGTCCCAATTAGCTCTTCCATTCGTTCGTTTGTTCCAGCCATCAGAAGGCGGCTTAGAGTGGCTGTACTGAGGTCATCCCTTGGCTAGCTTACACCAACAAGTCTACCTTGATTTCATCCTAGTAGGTATGGTTCAAATTCTTGATTGCCGTGTGTCCCGTCACCGTGTCTGCATACCCCTGTCTCACGCGATATTCTCCCCTTTCCCCCCCAAACCAGCGGAAAGGGAGATCTAGGGCGGCTTCGGTGACTTTGATTGGTGCTGAGTGTTATTAACTGTGCACACCCCAGATCGCCCTCACATGATATTCTACCTAGCAGACGACGGCTCATAGGCGACCGTCAATCCGTGCCACGACGGACGGGTTTGCTGTTCTCCGCGGCGGGTTCCGGAGCCACGGCCAAGCATGGTATGCCTGAGCTTGGGGCACAAGTCTGCCTCCGCTCTCCATCGCCCTAGCTTTGCCCTGTTGTGTGGGGACCGAAAATGGATGCGTTTCCCTCTTTCATTGCCGCAGCTGTGGCGTTGCCGGTGACGAGGTGAGCCAGATCTGTTGGTGTTTCATTCAGCGATCGAACAACCATGGTGCCTGCAATATCCTGGTGGGGTGGGCGGCCTCGTCGACGGGGATGGCTGGACAACGTGTCATACCGTCAGCAGGTTGACAAGATGCGGCTGCGTGGCTTGTCCCCTTCCACACCCCTTTCTTGTAAGTTTGGTTCATCAAACAGTCGCAATTTTTGACCGGGGGTGAACCACTCGCCGTTGACAGCATGTGGTCTCTTGGCGTACGCAAATATTAGAAAAGACGGGCAAGCCCGCCGTTCAGCCTTTGACTCTGCCGAGCATCTGTCCGAGCAGCAGCACCTTCCTCGATATGTCGTTGAAGCTCAGAGCACGCAACTGGAGCCCCATGGGAACGCGTCGTAGAGGCGTTTGGGCTTTTGTTTCGAGATTTGGTCTGCGTTTCCTGGCCATCGCCGCCCTATTCACTACATATCATTGCCTTGACCTACACGTCCGTTACAGGGACTCCGTACGCGCCAAGTATTCTGCCACGCAGTTCGCCAATCTCTCAGACTACGACGAGCAAGCTCTCAGCAGCCCAGGATGGGAGGTTGATTCCCATTCATCGAATCCTGACAGGATGAGCTTGCTTGAAAACAGGCTCAGCTGGAAGAGGTTGGGAGGAGGTCGAGAGGGAGAAGCCTACATCTACAACGATTCCGTCATCAAAGTATACAACGAGGAGAGCAGTCCATTCCGCAACTGCATGTCCAATAGCCATGACGGTGCGAGGAGATGGCCGACAGAGATACCAGTCAGTCTCATCATGGGAGGTCACCAAGGCGCCTCGACTCCAACGAACGACGACCTGTACAGCGACATGTTCGTCCCAGTCAAAGACTACTTTCTCGCCACCACGGATCCCTCATTGCCTCCAAAGTGGCATTTGGTGACGCCTTTTCTCAAGGCCGGCACCCTCTTCAAACTTGCAAAGAGGCTCCGGACGTCAGAACACCCACCCACCTATCACGAAGTTGATATGATGTTCCGATCGTCGTTCGAGTCTCTTCTTTCCGCCCTCGACCACCTCCATCAAGCCCACGACCTCTGCCACGACGACATCAAGATGGACAACATCTTCGTCGCGTCAGAGACGGACCCCATGCGATGGAAGTTGGGCGACCTGGGCAACGCCCGTGAACCGCAACACCCGTACCACTTCACTCCGCTCTGGACAGCAGACACCCCACAGCTGCGCGACTGTCGTGCCAACGACGCACTTCGTTTGACAAAGTCCTACCTGGAGTTTATCCGAATTGCCAGCGGGAACCCCGGTGACTTTGACGTCGCCTTCTTCCAAGGCATTGAACCCGCCAGCAGGTTTTACTGGACGGTCGCTGGCGCCGTCACCCCCCTCTCGGCGGCCGGTGTGAGAGAGCTTTCGTTGGGCTACCGTCCTCTGGAAGACGGGGATGAAATGCTGTGGGCAGCGATGGAACGTGTCGAGGCAAAGAACTCTGGTGGTTGGAATGGCGTCACGAAAGCCTTGCTGGGCTGGAACGTGCCTCTGGGGAGAGCCGTCATGGCCGAGTTGAGAGTTGGCGCGAAAGAACTGATGGGTCAGGTCTTTGGACTCACTGGCATTTTGGGAGTCCCGGTTACCCCGTGTCAAGGAAAATGATTTGTGGGAAATCCCGGCTTTGTTCAAGGTGTTTTAGGAGCGTGGAAAAGGTGATATTACATGCGTGATGGACGGACGGCGTTGGAACACGAGAAAACCATAACCGAAGCTATGTTTTTACGGTTCAATGTACGATACCCACGGGCGGTGTTTCGGTATACGTTCAAAAATGACACCTTTTCAAGTTTATTGGAAGAGAATCCGGATATATGACTTCATCGCAAGTTGCTACGATCGACAGTGTTAGCGTATCCCCCTTATGGGAACGCAGCACACAGAATTGAGTTCATCGTTAAAAGAATCATCAATGCTGTGAGACAACTGGCATCCCAGGCAAGGTCACCACAGTTGTGCTCGGAGAATTGACGAGAAATCAATCATACGGTTTAAAGCCGAGTCCGTCAAAGAACAATCATCGCCTTGCCCTTATTCGTGGGTGGATTGGCGTCCAAAAGCAAATACCTGCTGGCACAGCAAAACTAGGCGCGTTTTTCGACAGTGGGGGGCTTAGACCATGGCAAATCGTCATCCGGCACTACTTTTATTGTGGCTGGTCAATTTTCACGAAGAAAATTTGCGTGATGGCTATCGACTTTAAGTTCCAGCCGTATCGTTTGTTCGTATGTGTATTTGTATCCCATCGACTGCCACTGAGACGTGAGGAGTACTACCAGTAAGGGAAGACGCTTTTTTTTTTTTTGGTAGCTAATAAGGTACCCTGGGGTGTGGGGCGTCGTGGGCTCACGTTTACACCCCCTACTGGAGTGTCTGGCTGTTCTCCATCAAGAAGGTTCTCGAGAAGGGCAGTTATCTCATCCCCGGTGGCGGTACTCTTTCAAAGGTCGTCAAGAGCATCGCAAAGTCTGTTGGAAAGGTTGTTAAGTCTGGCAAGGGCTCTGATGCTTGGGCGTCTATGGTCAGAGATAATTGCGGTACCAAGGGCCACGATGTGACGATGGATAGTGAGAAGGCATTTGAAAATTTCAAGCAGGTGCCCCTCTACTCTTGTATTTATAGATCCTCCTCGTCTTTCCTTTCATGATTTAGTTAGCTCTTATGTTCTGCTCAAATAGAATTCCCTTCCTGTTATGTCGCTACTGCGAATAAGCTAAAGAAAAGATTCTGAATCGGGTGTCTCTTGTATTAAACCAGCCAGCTTGCAGAAAGAAGCAACCTGAACCTAGGCCTAGCTAGAGGTTCCATAAAACTAACACCGCAAAATTTTGAGCATGGACAAAAATCGTTTGTGAAAGGGACGAGACTCGAACTCGCGCGGGTTGCCCCACCAGGAAACAGATGTTAAGCTGACCTTAACCTGGCGCCATAACCAACTCGGCCACCCTTCCAGATCCATGAATCCGTGAATATTCACCAACTCACTAGCCAACATGTTGCGACCTCTGCAACGGCGCGACGTTGCTCGCAAAACCCATTACGTTTGTTTGAAGCTTGATTTCCATGTCGCTATCAGAGCTGAATTCCTAGTTCTCGGAAAGCTTCAAACCAGTGAAGCTTTCACACAGGCTTAGAGGCCACGTCTCGGGTTTCAGTTAGCGAGGAGAGTATTTAGAGAGCTTAGATAAGTGATATTTCTGAATTTAATAAATAATCCACTAGTTAGATCAACAGCCTCTCAGCATAGACTTGTTTCTTTCTAAGCTCAAGCATATTAATTTAAACTACTTCTTATAAGCAATCAGATAGACCTGGTTAATAACACGTGATTAATCTATCTATCTCATTTAACCTAAGGTTTTTCATCCATTCCAGTTTATAAAGGGAGACTGTTAGGTTAAAATCCCAACTAAAGGGGATATATATCACAAGCCAGAATAAGGTTATAGTTAAAATAAGGAATTAAGGCTCTATAAGGAGGCTTAGCAGGCTAGTTAGAGTAGTCTAAAAGATAACTCTAATAGCAGAGAGGTACTAGATACCTACTAGAAGCTCTCTAAATAGGCTCTAGTTTCTACTCTTAGATTCTAGGAGAGACTAGAAAAGAATATTTAACTTTAGTTATATCTATTTATACTAACTTTCTTACTCTATACTATATACTTATAATATATTCTTCTCTCTATTTATATTAATAGGAGTATAAACTATTAAAGTAGTATAATATATAATAATAATATCTATTTAAGGTTTTTTAAAAGGTTAAACTTACTATTTAAAAGCTTTTTTATAAAATAGAACCTTTTAAATAGTTAAACTTAGAATAAAGTACTATAAGATAAAATACCTCTTAAATAGAATAATAAGTAGAGTATTAGTAATCTACTAGTTAACTAGCTAATAGAGGCTAAATTAGATTAACTTATTAAAAAAGAGAAAAAGAAAACCTAATTAAAATATAAATAAGAATACCTAGAAGCCTTAAAAGCTAGCTAACTCTTAGTTTTAGTAGACTCTATTACTATTAATAAAGGCTGGAGCTAAGAGGGCTAGAAAGAATAGTAAATAATATAACTCCACCTATAAATAGGCTAGAATAATAAAAAATAGGCTTAAAAGATATATAAAGTAATTTATAGATCTAATTAAAAGAGATCACTGAAAATAAGTATAAATTTACTAAGAAAATCCTAAAAAACTTAAGAATTAAGTATTAAAGTATTTATAATAATAATAATAAGTCTTTCTCTCCTCTATGCTCTTTCTCCCCCCTTTACTATAGTTCTTCTATAATAGACCTATATACTAAGAGAGCTCTCTTAGAAATTATACTACTAAGTCCTACTTATTTTATTCTAATTATCCCCTTAAGACTTTTTATAATATTATAAAGAAGAGTCTTAATAGATAAATAAATCTACTTATATAAAAAATATATAAAATCCTATTTATAGACCCTTTTATTTAATAGTTTCTTCTTAGCAGGCAATTTTACTATTAAAAAGGTCTATTAGATACTATTATTTTCTATTATAAACTATACCTTAATAATAGCCTTATAACCTCCTCTTTCTTATTATATTTCTTATTCTATTTTAAACCCTAATATAGCTAAAACTATTCTTCCTACTAAGATAGGTATAAGAAATTATAGTAATATAAGCTTTTAGAAGTATTCTACTCTATCTATTTCTATTAATTAACTTTTTATTAAATATAGTTTTCTCTATTATAGTTATATTTATCTAAAATATTAGAATATTTAGAATAAGATAGTATATCTATAATTATAACTTATAATTAAGGTTTAGTATTTATACTTTAATCTAGTATCTAAAAAACTTATATTTAAAGTTAGTATTCTAGATAATTAAGTTTACTATTTAATATATTAGATAAAGCTAACTCTAGTAAATCTCTTAGAGGGGGAATTATAGACTTATTATTATTCCTAAAGTCCCTTATATTATTATCTAGAAGTAAGAGTTAGCTAAGTTTAGATATAGAGAGTTATATAGAAAAGAAAGGATTTTTCTTAAAATCTTATTACCTATATAAAGTATTTTATAGAGTAAAGCTAATATTAATAGGTATATTATAGAATTCTATAGTAATAGTAGAAATATATTAGTTAACTAAAAGGATTTCTATATTAGTAAAGAGTTTTCTATTTCTCCTAGCTATATAGCTAAATTATAGTAATAAGATATTCTCTTAAAAAAATACTTAAGTCTATTTAATATATCTAAGTATATATATAAATATATCTCTTTATTAGGTTAAATTAACTATATAATAACTAGTTAATAGGATTATTCTAAGATATACTAGGGCTTCTATCTTATAGTACTATCTATTAAGATTATTTATAGTATCTATAAATTATTAGTT